>CAUYQV010062882.1:0-12882 GCA_963574575.1 Galagoides demidoff
TGTGGCGGGCGCCTGTGGTCCCAGCTACTTGGGAGGCTGAGGCAGGAGACTCGCTTGAGCCCAGGAGTTAGAGGTTGCTATGAGCTGTGATGCCATGGCACTCTACCCAGGGGGATAGCTTGAGGCTCCGTCTCAAAAAAAAAAAAAGTATTCCCAAGTGTACCCCGCATATAAAACTAAATAAATTCTCATCATATAATCCAGCAGTCTTCACCTTGTTATTTAGCTACAAAAGTAGAAAGCTTGTATCCACACAAAAATCTGCACATGAGTGTTTATAGCAGTTTTATTTATAATTACTAAAACTTAGAAGCAATTAAAATGTCCCTCAATAGGTAAATGGGTAGCTTTAAAAGCCAGAGAAAAACACTTAGATAGCAAATTGATGAATTGCTGGAGATGGATTATAGACTAGAGTAAGAGTGCTAAACTCTTTCCATCTGTAGTTATGGGGGACCTTACATTTTTTGTGGCTGTTACTTCTTTATTATTGAGAATAAACAAAAAACAAAAATACTTTGTGCTTCTGGAAAAGGAGGGGGAAAAGTATTTTTAAATCAGAATTCTCAATTACAAAGACTTCCTCAGCAAGACTTTACTCAACCTTACCTAAAGTGGAAGGAGTGAAATCATCCAATTCCCTCTGACTAGTTTTTCTGTGTCACCTAGGGAGAAGGGAAGCTGAGGAACACTTGTGATGGTCACAGTCCTAGGAAAGAAGTCCACCAAGGTCAAGTTCTAATCATAGGATGAAAGAATATTTTCCCTTCCCTCAAACCTTACTACTGCACCAACTAGGCTCTAGTATAATAATGGTGCCTGTTATAACTAGGCACCTGAGCAGGGAGCACGGAGGACTCATCAACCTGTGTGCTCCTGGCAGCCCAAGATCTGCGAGACGACGGTCACTTGCTAGGGAACCACACTGGTGTGGTGGTACACTGAGATGAAGAGGAGCAGCCACAGCAGCTAAAACAATAAGGCTCACAACCCTGAGGCTTCTCCGAACAGACGAGTCTTACTTTAAGAGTGTAAGGCCACAACACTGTTTTAAAAAGTTATCTTTAGGGAAAATCCAAGACAGCACAAGAGACAAAAACAAGGACAATAGAGGAAACTGTAACCTCAGATACCTACACCATGGCAAACACTAAACATAATCCAACTCCTTGACAGATTAACATAAAACCTTACACTAGAAAACAATTTACCTCAGATCCTAAACTTCATATATTATGTCTGACTTTTCATAAAAATTTGCTAAAAGGCAAGGAAAAACATAGACTAAAGAAACAAAGCATGCATCAGTATGATCAGTTTGATTTTAAAGTTATTAGACCAAAAACTCACAATAATCATAACTATAAGTTGAAGACTCTAAAGAAAAAAGTAGACAATATTTGAGAACAGACGAGCAATGTAGCATAGAGATGGAAAATATAAGAATCAAAAATAGGGGGAAGGGGAAAGATGGCCAACAGGTACTAGCCTCCAACAAAAGCTCCTGTTCAGAGGGAAGGACGAAGTCCAGAAAATACCCAACAAAGTTGAAGACAAGGAGCCCAGCTGAGAAGAGTGATATCTGCAGAAAAACTCTGCTGAGGCAAGTTGCGACTCCTAGAAAGCAATCTACAGGTACATAATACATCCTGAAGGAAGGGTGTCCAGCCCCGCCCCCAAGAAAGTTGTGTTTTTCTCTTTGTCTGCTCCTGTGAGTTTCCTACAGGTGAGTGGTGAACTGAGGACTTATTATCTCATCCCACATGTGAGAGCTACAGAAAGTGGGGTCTACTCCCCTAGAGGGACCCTGCTGAGACTCCGAACACCCTCTCACCAGGCAGAAAAAACCCAACTAACGTTTCACTGCCATTTTGAATTTCCAGTCTGCCCTTCCCCCAATGCCTGCAGAGACAGTGAGGGTAGGCCCAAGAGCAGCGTCTCCACACCCCTGCACGACCAAGCACCCTGTCCCAGTCCTGCAGTGGGAGAACTGCTTGAGCTGTGTGTTCCCCGTGCTACTGTCACTCAGCCACTCCCAGGCACCTAAGCAGGGAGCACGGAGGACTCATCAACCTGTGTGCTCCTGGCAGCCCAAGATCTGCGAGATGACGGTCACTTGCTAGGGAACCACACTGGTGTGGTGGTACACTGTGATGAAGAGGAGCAGCCACAGCAGCTAAAACAATAAGGCTCACAACCCTGAGGCTTCTCCAAACAGACGAGTCTTATGTCTCTGGGCAATCAGAGGAAGCCGGCATCTTCTCCAGTGGCAGCTATAGGCTGAATGGTTTTGGGACAGTCTCCAAATGGTGCAAATTCACCATGGGGTGGAATTAGTGGAAAAACTTGGGTAACCAGAATAACCAGAGTAGATCAAGTCCCCAAAAGGAAGGATGGGGCAGAAGCAATTGAAGATCTCATACATAAACAGATGGCTGAGATGACAGAAATCGAGTTCAGAATCTGGATAGCAAATAAGATTAACAGATGGAGAAAAGGAGGGATTTAGAATTTCAAACTATTCAAAAGCTGTCTCAAGAATTCAATTATTTCAAATATAAAATGACCAAAGACTTTGAAACACTGAGGCAAGAGGTTGTAGCCCTCAAATATCTGAAAAATACAGTAGAATCCCTTGGTAACAGAATGGAGCAGGAAGAAGAAAGGATCTCTGACATTGAAGACAAAGCTTCTGAACATGTCTAAGCACTCAAGGATGAAGAGAAATGGAAAGCAAAAATGGATCACTCTCTCAGAGAGCTCTGGGATAATTCAAAGAAAACTAATATTCGTCTTATAGGAATCCCTCAAGGCAATGAAGTTGCTTCACAAAGCACAGAGGCTCTTCTTCATGAAATTATGAAAGAGATCTTTCCAGACATGCCAAGAGATTCTGAAATTTAGACAGCACACAGTTTCAGAACCCAAGCGCAACTCAACCTGAACAAGACATCCCTAGGCACATCATAATTAACTTCACTGAAGTTAATATGAAAGAGAAAATTCTGAAAGCAGCTAGACATAAGAAAACCATTACCTATAAGGGGAAGAATATTAGAATGACTGCAGATCTCTCTGCTGAAAACTTTCAGGCTAGAAGAGGATGGTCATCGACTTTTACTCTCCTAAAACAAAATAACTTTCAACCCAGGATCCTGTACCCAGCTGAACTGAATTCATTTGTAATGGACAAATTAAATACTTTAATGACATTCACACATTGAAGAAATTTGCTATAACTAAACCAGCCCTCCAGGATATTCTCAGACCTATCTTCCATAATGACCAGCTCAATCCTCCACCACATAAGTAAACTCACACAGAAAATTTTGATCAAATTCCAACTTCCACATTGCCAAAGGATTAAAGCGGTCCACTGGACTTTCGAAAAACTCAATACCCCAAATTATACCAAGCTTATCAATATTCTCAGTCAATGTGAATGGCTTAAATTGCCCTCTAAAGAGGCACAGGATGGCTGACTGGATAAAAAAACTCAGGCCAGATGTCTGATGCACACAAGAATCCCATCTTCCTTAAAAGATAAATATAGACTCAGGGGGAAGGGATAGTCATCTATATTTCAGGCAAATGGAAAGCAGAAAGGAGCAGGTGTTGCAATATTATTTGCAAATAAAATAGGCTTTAAACCAACAAAAGTAACCAAGGAAAAAGATGGACACTTTATATCCAAATTTTTGGAACAAAACAATAATGAACATACAGGTTACCAGAACCTCTGGGGTACTACACTGCAAAGGCAGTCCTAAGAGGGAAATTTATAACACTGAACGCCTTCCTCAAGAAAACAGAAAAAGAGGAAGTTTACAACTTAATGGGATATCTCAAGCAACTGGAAAAAGAAGAACACTCCAATGTGAAACCCAGCAGAGAAAAGAAATAACAAAAATTAGAGCAGAATTAAATGAAATTGAAATCAAAAGGATTATACAACAAAACAATAAATTAAAAAGTTGGTTTTTTGAAAAGGTCAATAAAATAGATAAACCTTTGGCCAACCTAACCAAGAAAAAAAGAGTAAAATCTCTAATTTCATCAATCAGAAATAGCAAAGACAAAATAACAACAGACCCCTCAGAAATTCAAAAATCCTTAATGAATATTACAAGAAACTTTATTCTCAGAAATATGAAAATCTGAAGGAAATTGATCAATACTTGGAAGCACGCCACCTTCCAAGACTTAGCCAGAATCAAGTGGAAATGTTGAACAGGCCTATATCAAGTTCTGAAATAGCATCAACTATACAAAATCTCCCTACAAAGAAAAGCCCAGGACCAGATGGCATCACATCAGAATTCTACCAAACCTTTAAATAGGAACTAGTACCTATACTACTTAATCTTATCCAAAATACAGAAAAAGATGGAATACTACCCAACACATTCCATGAAGCAAACATAACCTTGATACTCAAACCAGGAAAAGACCCAATAAAGAAAGAAAATTACAGACCAATATCACTAATGAATATTAATGTGAAAATATTCAACAACATCCTAACAAACAGAATCCAGCAACACATCATACAAATTTTACACCACAACCGAGTGGGTTTTATCCCAGGATCTCAAGAATGGTTCAACATACGTGAATCTATAAACATAATTCATCACATAAACAAATTAAAAAACAAAGACCATATGATTCTCTCTATTGTTGCAGAAAAAGGTTTTGATAATATCCAGCATCCTTTCATGATCAGAACACTTAAGTAAATTGACATAGAAGGGATATTTCTCAAATTGATAGAGGTCATCTACAGCAAACCCACAGCAAATATAGTACTGAATGGAGTTAAATTGAAATCATTTCCACTCAGATCAGGAACCAGTCAAGGTTGCCCACTGTCTCCATTGCTCTTTAACATTATAATGGAAGTTTTAGCCATCACAATTAGGGAAGAAAAGGCAAACCAGGGTATCCATATAGGGTCAGAAGAGATTAAACTTTCACTTTTTGCAGATGATATGATTGTATACCTGGAAAATACCAGGGATTCTACTACAAAACTCCTAGAAGTGATCAAGGAATACAGCAGTGTCTCAGGTTACAAAATCAACATTCATAAATTGGTAGACTTTATAAATACTAACAACAGTCAAGCTGAAAAAATAGTCAAGAACTCTATTCCATTTACAGTAGTGCCAGAGAAAATGAAATATTTGGGAGTTTACCTAACAAAGGACATGAAAGACCTCTATAAAGAAAACTATGAAACTCTAAGAAAAGAAATAGCTGAAAATGTTAACAAAGGGAAAATCATACCATGCTCATGGCTGGGAAGAATCAACATTGTTAAAATGTCCATACTACCCAAAGCAAGATATAGTTTTAATGCAATCCCTATTAAAGTTCCATTGTCATACCTTAAAGATCTTGAAAAAAATAATACTTCGTTTTATATGGAATCAGAAAAAACCTTGAATAGCCAAGACATTACTCAGGAATAAAAGCAAAGCAGGAGGAATCATGCTACCAGACATCAGACTATACTATAAATCCATAGTGATCAAAACAGCATGGTATTGGCACAAAAACAGAGAGGTAGAGGTATGGAACAGAATAGAGAACCAAGAGATGAACACAGCTACTTACCGTTATATGATCTTTGACAAGCCAATTAAAAACATTGAGTGGGGAAAAGATTCCCTATTTAACAAATGCTGCAGGGCAAACTGGCTGGCAACCTGCAGAAGACTGAAACTGGATCTACACCTTTCACCACTAACTAAGATTGACTCTCACTGGATTAAAGATTTAAACTAAAGACATGAAACTATAAAAATACTAGAAGAAAGTGTAGGGAAAAACCCAATTTTAGCCCAGGAATATGGGGAGAGGGAAGGGAGAGGAGGGGGGAAATAGTTGGAGGGAGAGTGATTGCTGGGATCACACCTATGGTTCATCCTATAAGGGTACATGTGAATCTCTCTAAATGTAGAGTATAGATGTTTTAACACAATAACTAAGAGAAAGACATGAGGGCTATGTTGACCAGTTGGATGAAAGTATTTCAAATTGTATATAGAAACAGTACACTGTACCCCATGAAAGTATTAATGTACACTGCTATAATTTAATAAAAAAAAAAAAGAATCAAAAATAGGGCGGCGCCTGTGGCTCAAAGGAGTAGGGTGCTGGTGGGTTCAAAGCTGAGTATGCTGGAGGTGGTAGGTTCAAACCCAGCACTGCCAAAAACTGCAAAAAAAAATAAAAATAAAAAATAAACAGTATAAATAAATAATACTGTAACACAAATTGATTACCTTCAATGGGCTGATCAATTAGACCAAATAAAACTAAGGAAAATGTTAGTAAGCTTAAAGACACGGCAATAGAGACTTTCCAAGCTAAAAAGCAAGTAATCAAATAATTATCATCATCATCATGAACAGAAAATTAAAGAACCAAGAGATAATTTTAAATGGCATAATATGTACTTTGCTGAAGAGGAAATGAGAAAAAAGAGATAATAGAAGAAATATTTGAAGAAATAAGGCTGAACATTTCCAAAAGTATTGATAGACGCACAAACCACAAAGTCAGGAAGCTCAGAGAACACTAGGTAGAATAAATACTAAAAAATCTGCTCCAAAGAACCTTGAAGGTAGCCAAAGACAGGACTCCTTACCTATAGAATAAAGATAACATTACATCACATTTTTCATTAGATACTGTTCAGGCAAAAAAAAAAAAAAAAGTAGTGTGAAATATTTAATGTGTTGAAAGAAAAACAAAACCATCAGCCTAGAATTTTATATCAATTGTAATTAATCTCCAAAATTAATGTAAAAATTAAACGTTTTTCAAACAAAATCTGAGGAAATTAACTGAAACAAAACCTGTCCTGTAAAAATTGTTAAGGAAGTTTTGCAGAGAGAAGGAAATTAGAGATCAGAAAATTAGGCCATTATAAAGACAGAGAGAGAAATTAAAAACTAGAGAGAGGTGACAAGATAAGTGACTAGAGGCACCACTGGAGGATTGGATGAGCTAGAAGCATGAAGAAAACTGGACTGAAGTGAACTTGGAGCAATTGAAATTGGCAGGTAGATCACAGGGAGAGGAAGCAAAGGCATTCCAGGAATCCACTGAGAAGAGCTGCAAGGATGAATACAAGAAAGTGGAAGAGAGAGAGCAGAGGTCAGTCTCAGAGTGGATCAGATTCTGAGGAGCCCAGAGCCAAACAGAAGAAAAAAGGGGAACCCTCCCCCCACCAGTGGCTCTCCAGGAGAAGCAAACCATAGGAACTCTCACCCCTTGGGACAGTAGTATGAAGGACAAGGGACTTAGCTTTCCTGAACCTAGGCATTTCCCCCTCTGAATCTCCCTCCTGCAGAATAAAAGGCAATTTTGGCTCCAGTCAGCTTATAGCCACAGCCCCAAACCTCCTGTCTTTAGAAACTGAACAGAGAGCCCTGGCTATGTCCTGCTTCCCTCTGCATGAGTATGTTAGGACACTAATCTAACAGACAACCTGGGAGGGTTGTCCGACCACAGGTGTAGGAAAGGTGAAGGGACTGTTCCCTCCACATAGCATTAATTGAAAGCTACAGAGGCCAGCTTCTGTCTTACTAGCAGCTGATAGAAAATGAATATTTGTGAGGGGGCAAGGCCCAGAAACTGTGAAGGGAGATGCCCTGCCTTCTCACCGTAACTGGTGGGAACTCAGAGGGCCTCTACTGTGCATAATCTGGGGTCTAGGGCAAACCCGCACTGGGAAACCAAGACAGGCAGGGGACTAGCTGTGGATTCTTCTCCCCCACTATAGGACAAAACTATGACTTTTTAATCTACTGCTGGTGGGATAGTGCCTTGGACATGCTTCTACTTAGCTGGTTCATACTCCATACTCTGGGATGGTTTGCCCCACCATCTGCAGTTTCCCCACCATCTACACACTTTTCCCTACTGGAGCTTCACCTAAAGCCCTGTCCCCCAGCCCCTCCCTTCCCACATGGAAAAAAATAAAGGCTAATTTCCAGCCCCCACCCACCCTGTGTGGCCCTGACAGGTAATTTTGGTAGGCTGAGTGGAAAGGGCCCATGAGATGGCAGTGGCTAATTAATGGCCACCTGGGAGCTGCCTAATGGACCCCAAACAGAATAATTTCTTTAAACAAAAATTAAGGAACACCCTAACCTTTTAGCTTAGAATAATAATAATAATAATAGAAAACATACTTGGGGAAAAAGCAAAAGAACCAAGGTGATATGAAAATTCAGAGCAGATAAACTCACCCAAGGGATACAATGCAACTACACGTGAAAATGCTACCCAAAAAGAATTTGGTGAAATGAGAGACATAGAATTTGGAATATGGATGGCAAATAAGAAGAAAAGGTGGGGAAAAAAGTGCAAAAACTGTCCCCAGAAATCAACAAAATTAAAAACAAAATCACCAAGGATGTGTCCTTAATTAGGATGGATATAAGAGAGATTGAGGAATTAAAAGAGGTATTTCTGGAGTTTCAAAATAGAGACTCTCAGCAATAGAACAGAATATGGAAAAGAATCTCAGAACATCAATACAACGACTTTTTTATTTTTTTATTTTTTAATTAGATCATAACTGTGTACATTAATTCTATCATAGGATACAGTGTGTTGCTTCTCTATGCAGTTTGGAAAACTCTCATCCAACTGGCTAACATAGCCATCATGTCTTTCTTATAAAAAAAAAAAAAAGAAAGAAAGAAAAACAATAACTTGTGTTAGATCTAAAGACAGGTACAGGTTGAAAGCTAAAGGATGGCAATTAGGGAAGAAAAGGCAATCAAGGGCATCCATATACGGTCAGAAGAGATTGAACCCGCCACTTTAGGTGTATGTGGCTGGTACCTTAGCCACTTGAGCCACAAGTGCCGAGCCAAGTTTCTACTTCTTAAAAGCTTTTAGTGTGTGTCCTAGAATGTACATTCTCATACAATACTCATTCAACTTCAACAAATATTTTCATACTTCAAGAGTAGTATATAAACCTGAGAACAATCTATTCCTAATTCTTCTTCTCATCCCTGTGCTACTGTTGCCATTTCCTCTAATTTTTTCATAGCTTATAAAACACAATCTATTTTTATTATCTTTGCATTAAACAATCAGCTATCTTTCAGAGAAATTCAAATTGGAAACAATCTATTTTACCTTCATTTATTGTGTTTATGAAGATATTCATTTCTTTGCTAAGTTTAAAGTTTCAGACTGCCTTTTATTCTATCATTTACCTGAACATTTAACACTTCTGGAAGGTTGGTCATCTAGGAAAATCTTTTTAATTTATTTTATTTTATTTTATTTTATTTTATTTGAGATGGAGCCTCAAGCTATCCCCCTGGGTAGAGTGCCATGGCATCACAGCTCATAGCAACCTCCAATTCCTGGGCTCAAGCGAGTCTCCTGCTTCCACCTCCCAAGTAGCTGGGACCACAGGTGCCCCCCCACAGTGCCCGGCCATTTTTTGGTTGCAGCCATCATTATTGTTTGGCGGCCCGGGCTGGGGATTTGAACCCGCCACCTTAGGTGTACATGGCTGACGCCTTAGCTGATTGAGCCACAGGTGCTGAGCCTTTAATTTATTTTAAAATGTATTCATCCTTCATGTTAGAAGAACATTTTTGTTGAATTTAGAATTCTTGATTTACAGTCTTTTTTTTTTACAGCAACATAAAATCATTTCTTAGTTTTTTCTTAAATTATTTTAAATGGAAATTCTACTGTAATTTTTATATTTGTTCTTCTATAGCCAGTGCATCTTTTACTTTGTCTATCCTCCAGATCATTTCAGCTTTCGTTTTCAGCACTAAGTATAATATGCATAGGTGGAATTTTTAAAATTCATTTTACTTGACAGTACGTGGACTTTTCAGATCATTTGCCACATGTTTATCATTAATTAACATGAAATTCTTTGATATCATTTTTTCAAATATTCTTCTGCTTTTTTTCTATTCACCTTCTGGCATTCCAGTTATGCATAGATTAGATATTAGATAGATTTAATATTTTTAGACATATCTTAGATTCTTTATTTTTTTAAACTCTTCTCTTTGTTTTTCTGTTTGGGTACTTTCTATTCAACTGTCATGCAGTCATTGATCTCTTTTGTCAGCTTTTAGATCTTACTGATAACCCATTAAAGACATTTTTACCTCTGTGTTTTTTTTACTTCAATCATTTCCTTTTAAATCTGTACTATAGTTCTTGATTCTAAGATGAAATTGTCTACATTATATTGTATATGTGTCATATCTAAGACTAATGATGGCTTTGTCTTTTCAGAAGTATTAATTTTTGTCTCTTTATACCATCATTTATAAGATGATGGACACTAATATAAATGCATTTTGTACTTTGCGATTAGGACATCTGTTTTTATGCTAGGTATTCACAGTGGAGATTTGATTAATCTAATCATAAGCTAATCTAGGTTTGAAGCTTATTGTTGTTATAAGGACCCTTAGTGCACTTAGGCTTCCAATTCCTCTAATAATACATTTTGTTATGGAGTATCCAACTTTTGTTCTTCTCTACTGCAAACTGGGAGAACAAGAGTTGCCTTGGGTTGCACATTAAATACAAAAACTGATGAGTAAAAAGCAAACAAAAGTTCTGCATATTCTTTTTGTGATACCTGGCACAACAGGCAAATAAAGACAGTCCTCAAATAATCAGCATGCAGCTTGAGGGCTACAGGTTGGATACCCTGGATGTACATTAATTTGCCACAGGATTTATTTTACTATGTATTCATTTCTTTTCATTATGTCACCCTGATGTATTTTACATTTTCCTTACACTATGATATCTGAAAAACATGTACCCCGAGAGCTTACCTAATGATATTCCAAAGTATTTTTGAATTTTTTAATTGTTTCTGTTTAATTGAGGATACAATGAATTAGGATACATGTCTTATAATTCTGTCCCGCCCCCAAAAATGTGCTATACACCTTAATGTTGTGCCCATTAAGTTGGAACACACACATCCCCTTCCCTCCACCACCTCCCTGCTTCCTAGTTTCCCTGCCCCCACCTTTAATTGCTTTGAGTGTTCTTATGTGGGCATGTGATAGACTGTCTACTGCAGCAGTTCTCAACCTGTGGGTTGCAACCCCTTTGGGGGTCAAATGACCCCCCACCTAAGACCATCAGAAAACATATATTTCCTATGATCTTAGGAACCACTCCTCTGTCTGTCTCCAGGCGGGTTTGCCCTGGCATGATAACATCATTGTGCCAACCCCATCTCATACACGCCATACAAATACAGTTGTATGTAATAGGGTTGGTGCCTTAATGTATCTATGCAGACCAGCCACACATGTGTAGAGAGCAGCTACTTGGAGAGAGTAGCTACTGTGTTGAAAGCTGCTACTCTGTTAAAAGCAGCTACTGTGTTGAAAGCAGCAATATTGGAAGTAAAATGACACTTCATAAATTATAATTACTGGGTAAATGTAAAATCATGTACTGTAAAATCATCAACTACAAAAAAAAATATATTCCATGGGAACTTAATCTGGATGCTGCCTGGTCTTTTTATATTCAGCTGTGGTTGATGTGAATACTGTCAACTTGTGATAGTAACAGGTATGTAAAAAAACAACAACAACACAGAGAATGGTAAATCATAGGAAACTTTAATGAACTGTATTGAATGAACTATGCCATGTATCATCTTTTGTATTATTAATGCTATTATTATATATTATTTTCATTAGCAAATCATCCCATGACAAAGGATCATGTAGAGAAGAACATTAAGAAAAGAAAATATAGTGAGAATTTTTTTTCAGTATTGTTTTACCTCAGTAATTACAGCAGGAATTGAGAAACCACAATGTGTTGTTTGTTGTGAAATTCTATCAGCCGAATCTATGAAGCCAAACAAACTAAACTGCCATTTTGATAGCAAGCATCTGAGCTTTGCCGGCAAGGATACCAACTATTTTAGTGGACTCAAGAAAGCCAGACTTGACAATGGTGGCAAGTACCACAAAAAAAATGTAGCAGCCATTGAAGTTTCATATTTGGTGGCACTCAGAATCACCAGAGCTATGAAACCTCACACCATTGCTGAGGATTTACTGTTGCCAGCAGCCAAAGACATTGTTTGAGTTATGATTGGAGATGAATTTCTTATGAACTTGAGTGCAGTTTCCTTATCTAATGACACTGTCCACAGAAGAATAGATGACATGTCTGCTGATATTCTTGATCAGGTAATCCAGGAAATAAAATTTGCTCCACTTCTAATGTTTAGTATCCAACTTGATGAATCTACAGACATTGCAAACTGTTCACAGTTACTGGTTTACGTGAGGTGTATTAATGATGGTAACTTTAAAGATGAGTTTCTTTTTTGCAAACCTCTTGAAACGACAACTATTGCATGTGCTGTATTTGACACAGTTGGTTCATGTCTGAAACAGCATAAGATCTCTCGGGAAAAGATCTCTATGTGGTATTTGCACAGATTGAAGTGAGATGGTTGTTGAGAAGGAAAGTTTTAAAACATATTTTTGAGCTTTGTGATGAACTCAAAACTTTTTTTAATTGAAAAGCAAGACTGTAGTTTGAAGCACTTTTCAGCAATAAAAGTTAACTGAAGAAAATAGCTTACTTGGTTGACATGTTTGCCATCTTGTATGAGTTAAACTTATCACTGCAAGGGCCAAATGCAACATGCCTTGATTTGTCTGAAAAGATCTGATCATTCTCCGTTTTTCTTTAGGGCTGCATAGTATTCCATGGTGTACATATACCACAGTTTATTGATCCATTCGTGGATTGATGGACACTTGGGCTTCTTCCATGATCTGGCAATTATGAATTGGGCTGCAATAAACATTCTGATAC
>CAUYQV010062885.1:0-31135 GCA_963574575.1 Galagoides demidoff
TAAAGCGATAAATTTTCTTCTCAAAACTACTTTTGCAGTATCCCATAGGTTTTGGTAGCTTGTGTCTTCATTGTTGTTATGCTCAAGGAAGGTAATGATTTTTTCTTTTATTTATTCCTGCATCCAACTTTCATACAACAGAAGGTTGTTTAATTTCTATGCCTTTGTGTGGGGTTGAAGGTTTTTGTTGGAGTTGAGTTCTACCTTTAGTGCCTTGTGATCTGAGAAGATACAAGGTAAAATTTCAATTCTTTTAATTCTGTTGAGGTTTGTTTTGTGTCCTAAGATACGATCAATTTTGGAGAATGTTCCATGGGGTGATGAAAAGAATGGATATTCTTTATCTTTGGGATGGAGTGTTCTATATGTGTCTATCAAGCACAGTTGTTCTAGGGTCTCATTTAAGTCCCTTATATCTTTGTTTAATTTCTATTTGGAGGATCTGTCCAGCTCTGTAAGAGGTGTGTTAAAGTCCCCTGTTATTATGATGTTAGAGGATATCATATTGCTCAGACTGAGTAATGTCTATTTCAAGAATCTGGGAAGCATTTAAATTTGGTGCATAAATATTTAGAATGGAAACATCTTGTATTTTTCCCTTGACCAATATAAAGTGACTGTCTTTGTCTTTTTTGATTTTAGTTGCTTTAAATCCACACGTATTTGAAAATAAGATTGCGGCTTCTCTTGTCTTCTTAATTCCGTTTGCCTGAAAAATTGTCTTCCAACCCTTAACTTGGAATTTTAATTTATCTTTTGAAGCTAGGCGTGTTTCCTTCAGATAGCAAATGGATGGCTTGCATTTTTTAATCCAGTCAGCCAATCTGTGCCTCTTCAGTGGGGAATTCAAGCCATTAAAATTTATTGAGATAATTGATAAGTGTGGTAGTGTTCTATTCATCTTATTTTGTGAGAATCCATTGCTTAGTTTTATCTTTTGCATCAGTGTGGAAGTTAGGTTCTGTCCTTTAATTTCTGAATTCCTACTTTGCTGTTGATCCATTGTGATGGTCAGTGTGTAGAACAGGTAGAAGTATTTCATGTAGAGATGGTCTTGTTGTGGCAAATTTCCTCAATGTTTGTATATCAGTAAATGATTTGATTTCTCTGTCAATTTTAAAGCTTAGCTTAGCAGGATACAGAATTCTGGACTGGAAATTATTCCATTTAAGTAGATTACAGATAGATGACCATTGCCTTCTTGCTTGGAAAGTTACATTAGAGAAGTATGCAGTTACCCTGATGGATTTGCCCCTGTAGGTCAACTGGCACTTACTCCTGGCAGCTTGAAGAATCTTTTCTTTTGTCTTGACTTTGGACAGGTTCATCACAATGTGCTTTGGAGTAGCTCAGTTAGAGATGAGGCAACCTGAGGTCCGATATGCCTCCGAAAGAAGTGTGTCAGAATCTTTGATGATATTTGGGAAATTTTCATTTATAATATTCTTTAGAATGGCTTCCATTCCCCTGGGGCATTCTTCTTCCCCTTCTGGGATACCTATAACTTGTATGTTTGAATGTTTCATAAAAACCAATAATTCTGTCAGTGAATGTTGTGCTTTCTCTCTCTTCTTTTCTGCCTCTTTAACTATCTGCGTTATCTCAAGAGCTTTGTCCTCTACCTCCAAGATTCTTTCTTCTGCATGACCTAATCTGTTGTTAAAACTTTCTATTGCATCTTTAAGTTCCCTAATTGACTGCTTTAGTTCCTTCAGCTTTGCTATACCCTTTTATATTATTATAACTATATATCTTATCCTCTTATTTAATTATGTTTTTGGATTTCCTTTTGATTATTTTTCACTTTATCAGCAGTTTCTTTCATTGTTTCCATCATTTACTTCACTGTTTTCATCATCTGTATTCTAAATTCCCTTTCTGTCATTTCTAACATTTCTTTATAGGTGGAATCCTCTGTAGTAGGTACCTCACAGTCCTTTGGCGGGGTGGAGGGGGGGTTTGCTCTGGATTGGTTTTTCATGTTGCCATGATTTTTCTGCTGATTCTTCCTCATGAGTGATTGATTTCTTTTATCTTTTTCCGTGCCTTAATTTTCCTTTTACTTCCTCTTGCTCTTTAAGTTGCAGTGCCTCTGGACTAGGGTTTTGATGAGTCCTTTTGCTACAGGACCAGAAGGATGAGAAGATTGAAGAGCAAGAAGGAAATAAAGAAAGAAAAAAAAAAAAGAAAAAAGAGAAAGGAGAGGGGATGGGTAAAAGGAATATTGAGAAAAAGAAGAGAGGCACAGAAAGAGGGAAACAGGAGCAATATAGGTGCACAGTAGGGTATTTTGACCCAAACTTAAAACCCCCCCAACCTCTGGTGATGCCAGGTCGGGTGGTTCCCTTGAGGTCAGCAGCTCTTTGTTAGCCTGTTTGGACACAGTACCCTGCCTCCACCAAGTAGAAAGGAAAGGCAAAAATAGTATAAATCAAACCAAAGCAAGCAAACAGAAAACTTTATAGGATAAAAGTGGGGGAAAGAACAAATAATAGGGGTAGAAACACTAGCAAAAATGAAGTTCTAATTGTTGAAAAAGGCAATAATGGAAAATTATATTTAAACTAGAAAAATGAAGAAACAAAAGAAAGGAAAAAAAAGAAAAGAAAAATCTATAGAGAAAATGTTGAAATTAAGAAGAAAACTAAAAAACAAAACCAAAAACAAAGCAGCATATATATCTTGCTGGATATTATCTGGACAACAGGTGATCTGGGGTATGAGTTTTTTTTTTTTTTTTTTGCAGTTTTTGGCCTGGGTCTGGGTTTGAACCCACCATCTCCAGCATATGGGGCCAGCACCCCACACCTTTGAGCCACAGGTGCCACCCAGGTATGAGATGTTAATCATAATGCCGATATGGCTGTACAAGATGGAGTCTGGAGGCCTCCACTAATTTCTCAAACCCTGCAGCCCACTTAAAAGTCACTTTAAACTGCTAATCTTGGCTAAGCAGAAGCTTTCCCAGGAAAGCACTTGTCACTGGGATCACTCCTGAAGTGGCTATCCACTTACCCTGTGTGCCAAAACCAGTCTCACCCTATACCCTGAGGGTCAGGGTTATAAGGCGTCTTAGTCCCCACCTTTAGGCTGCTCAGTCACTAGATTACTTGTTCCACCCCATCCTTGCTCTGAGACCCTGAGGGCAGAGCTTGCTGGGGCAGTTCTTCCATAATGGCTCCATGTAGTCCACAGCAAAACACTATTAGCTCTGTCTGGCTCAACAGCTCAGTCTGGGGCCCTAGACAACACTTAAAGTCCTCCGCACTCTTGCCCAAGTTCTCCTAAGGTAGTTCAACTGAGTGCCAAGTCCAAAAAATCCCCAAACAGCTCACAAGTAAGGCCTTTCCAGTTTGCAACCTCAGTGCTGCTGTATTTACAGCTGCTGGCAGGATTCAACTGAACAAGCACACGCAAACACTTGCCAGTTCTCGACTGCTTTTGTCCTCCTCATGAGGTCCAGAAGTCACGTGCTGACTCCCTGTGTCCTCAAAGGGATGTTTTTTGTTTTTTCCCTATGATCCTATTTTAATCAAATATTTTAAGACTTTTGATATTTTTAAAAACTTTCAATAATCAAATTATAAATTAAAACCTTTTGCTTTATACTTTACTCCAAGCTTTTCTTGGAGTATTGGTCTGGGAGTATCCAAATGGGCTCCTGGACCCTGAAATACCTAAAAAGTACCTAGATATCTAACAAGAGAGATGTTAAACTGATTAGGCTCATTTGGTTTGTTAAAGTGCACGGGAAGCATTGTCAAATAATAAATGATATTAAACCATTTTAAAGTTTTTTTGTATGGGTATGTTATCACGAAGTGTTCCTGGAATTGTTTGACGTTTCCAGAAATATGATAATCCTAATGTAATGTTGTCAGCCATATAGCTAGTTTTTATCTTAAAATACTGTATGTTGTAGAAATAACAAAAGTTTCTTGTCACTTGCATCACAATGAACTCTTATTGGATCTTCAACCATAACCGTTTTAGGTCTTTTCAGGTACAGAGAGTTAACTGTTTTCCTCTGGACTCTCCTGAAAACTTTTGCAAGCAACTATAACCTTGAAGTGTTTTGTCATTAAAGAGATTCATGAAAAAACCTCTGACAAGCATAGGTTTCTGATAACTGTAAGATTATGCCATTGGGCAGGGTAAGAATTCCCAAAACGCTAATGAAAAACTAATTGGTCCATAAAACTGCTAACCTAACATCCAGCAATAACAAGAAATAATTGAATACAAAGGAAATTATTGTTAGATTTTTATGATAAGTCAGCCAGTTTGAAAATTACTAAGATATGCAAATTGAATGAACTCCTTACAATTGATGCAAGTCAAATTTCCCATAATAACTTGTTTATAAACAGTGCTGTGCATCTGAATTGGAGAAACAAAATTGGGATTTAAAAGAATGCAAATTCAACATTAAGCATGGACTCAGTGAAGCGGTCCTAGGTGGCTATCTGGTTCATCACACGGTCCTCACAGCTTTTGTGAAGGGCTCAGTGACATCTTGAACTTTCCCTTTCCCTAAGAAACACAAAAAAGGTAACCTAATCATTTATACCCTCATATTAATCTGAAGTTAAAAAAAAAACTCCTGCATCCACCACTCCTTATTCAAATAATACAAAATATGAAGGAATTGGTTGAGTGACTTCTAAAATTGCTAAAATGGTTTGTAAACAATGTTATTTTGTATTCCTTGCAAGACAGTGAAAACTTCAAAGGTGGTACAGTAGTCTTTTGTTCGTGGTTTCACTTACCCACAGTCAAACATGATCTAAAATTATTATATCATGACTCTTGCACTTTGGGTCCATTATCAAGTAAAATCAGAGTTACTTGAACACAAGAAAATGAGTGTGATACCATGACAATCGATCTGATAACCAAGATGGCTAACCAAGCAAGCAAGCAGGGAGTGATAGAGCAGGTGCAAAATTTTAGCCTATTACACAGAACAGAATGTAGTTTCAAACTTATGAATTACTTATTTCTGAATTTTTCCATTTATATTACAATGCCTCTGTCATTTATTTCACTTTATCTTGTCATGAAGGCATTTGAGCATCTCACATCATCACAAGAAGAGTGAGTGCAGTTCAGTAAGATATTTTGAGATAGCAAAGGGCCATGTTCACATATTGTTATTATAATTGCTCTATTTTATTACTTATTATTGCTGTTAAATCTCTTGCTATGCCTAATTTATAAATTAAACTTTATTATATGTATGTATTGAAAAAACATATGAGGGTTTGGTACTACCTGTGGTTTCAGGCGTCCAGTCAGGGTCTTGGAAAGTATTCCCCCATGGATAAAGGGAGGCTATTGTACATTCTACAATGAGCTGGATCATTTTATTCAGTTGACATTGTCCATGCGTAATGTCTGGTTGTGTAGAATCCTTCCTTTGCAGGAAGGGTGACGCTGTAATAGCAGCCAAAAGTTACTAGAAAATGTGTGTTTGTTTGTTTTTTTTCTTAACTAAATTTACTGAATAGCCTTGGTCAAAGGTATTGCTAATTGATGACAATCAGATCCACGTCACTGGAAAATAATGATTGCCCCTTTAGGAAATAGTTACTGGAAGACTTAAACCCCCAATAATATTACCTTGTGAATATCCTGCTCTCATAACCTCTAATGTGACGTGAAATTCCAAGACTTTATTAAATTATATAAAATTATGTTTTTACTACATAAAATAACCCTTTATTACCACCCACTGACCAACAGGTCTTTCATGATTTAGAATCTAGAGACTGAGTCTTTAGGAAATGATGCCAGGGGAAGACTGTCCTTGGACCCCATGGAAAGGAATCATATCAAGCTCATCTCATACCCACACTGCAGCAAGATTTCAGGGTCCTGAGTTTCAAATTCACATCTCTCAACTATGGTACCAACATTGCTCCATAACCATTTGGAAATTGAACATTGGTCTATACCTCTTAATTTACACTTTGGAAAAAGAGGAATTTTCCAGCAGGCATACGTTAAATGGACATCGTTTTGTAGAATAGTCCTTTTCTGGCTTGGCATAAATGTAAAGTAGGTTCTGATTAGAAATCTGTCTCAAACATTAGCTACTATAGCTGACTTTACTGCAAAGGCTACATTTGCCCAGAAAATGTCTTTAAATTCTTTTGCTAAAGTTCTTTTAGTAACAGGATTACTTTGGACTACTATTGGCTGCATTGGGGGAATGTATGTTATACTTAACATCTCTTTGTGGAGTTGTTTAACAAACAAGTAGATTTTTCTTCTGGCTCAGTTTTTTATTTATTCGATATTAATTGGTTTGGTGTACAGGGACTCCTGTTAAGGAATACGTGTTAGACTCTTATTATGATCCTCCTAATAGTGATCATAGTAATCTTTCTGGTGCACTGTATCCACTCAAGAGACTTAAACTTAAATGCTAGTATGTACCTAAACCCTGCACATCAAATATTTTCACTCTGGTTAGAGCAATGAAAGAATAAAGAGAATTTAAAGAATAAATCAACTGATTTGATGCATGACATAAAAATTCTACACTGAGCCCCCAAAAGTCCATTATACTGGTAACAGAGAGAGGCATTGACATTCAATGTTTGGCCGATCTCTCAAGATTGATAGGCTGACCAAAAGGAAGGTATTGTTAAATTAAATAAGCAGGAGGCCATAAGTCTGAGGCTGTCTCTGTAGTTTGAATTCCTACAGAACAAACCATAGCCTAACTTAGTATGTCAACAAATTAAAATATACATTAGACATTTAACAAACATCTGAGTTCCAGCCTATCACAAGCAAGGAAGTTTCCATTATTCACAGGCAAGCAACTCATCATGCCATGCACAAAGAAAGCATATGCTTAGCTGTAGCCAATCGGGTGATTAATGTACTTTGCTTCTGTGTCTGGCCTATAGCAGCTCACTGTTCACACTGCTATTGGAGCTCCTGAACCTCTGATGGGTCAGGGTATTGCCTGATTCATGAATCACTTCTTCATTCAGATATACTCGAAACTCTGCTAAATTTATTTTGTCTAAAGAAGTTTTTAATATAGTATTAAAGTTAACAGATGTTTTAACAAAAAGAAAAAATTAAATAAATGGATCATTTCAGATTTCAGCTGGATAAATATTAGTTACCAGAAGAGCTTGTAAAGATCCTACTAAAGTTAAGAACAAAGAGTTTATAAGATGTATAAAAGCATCAAGGTGATGCCCAAAATGCTTCATTTAATTTGTATATAGTATTATGTGACCTCTTGCTTGTATGAAAATAGGAAAGTGACGCTCATATTGTTTCCAACTCTCCTTATTTAACCTTCAGTCTTTTTCTTATTTATATTATTTTCTTTACTTAATTGAACATTCTAAAACATTTTTTTCTGTAACAGAAATCTCACTAATGTTTAATTTTATTTTTGCTGCATTTAGTTGGATTCAATACCTATAAAATACCATAAGTTCTCATTAGCATTGCTTTTAGCAATATTTTGTCTTATTTATCTATTTTTTTTTTAATTTTCAAATATTATAGGGTACAAATATTTCGGTTACATGAACTGTTTGCGTACAGTTTGAGTCAAAGTTATTTTATGTGTGCCCATCACATGGGTAATGTGCACTGTACCCATTGGGGTGTATTTGTTTCTCCCTGCCTACCCCCCACCTGCATACTTTCCATTGAGTTTTACTACCAAATCTACACATTGATTCATTATTTCCAGTTTAATGATGAGTACATGTGGTGTTTGTTTTTTTAAATTCTGTGATATTTCCCTTAGAAGAATGACCTTCATTTCCATCCAGGTTGTTACAAAAGGTATTAGTTTGCCAGTTCACTCATGTGTTAAGGGGCATTTGAATTGTTTCCATATCTTTGCAATTGTGAATGGTCCTGCAGTAAACATACAAATTCATGTATCTTTTTGATAAAATGACTATTTCTTTTGGGTAAATACCCAATAGTGGGATTTCTGGGTCAAATGGTAGGTCTACTTTTAGTTTTTTCAGGTATCTCCATACAACTCAATAGAAGATGTACTGGTTTGCAGTCCCATCAATAATATATAAGAATTCCTTTCTCTCCACATCTACTACAGAATCTGTTACTTTGGAATTTTTTTTTTTTTTGATAAAAGCTATTCTCACTGGAATTAGGTGATGTGTCATTGTGGTTTTAATTAGCATTTCCCTGATGATTAGAGAAACTGAACATTTTTTCATATGTTTATTGGCCTTTAGGATATCTTCCTTTGAAAAGTTTCTGTTCATGTTTTTATTACCACTTTTTTACGGGGTTGTTTGTTTTTTTCTTGCTGATTTGCTTGAGTTCTTTATAGATTTTGGTTATCAGCCCTTTACCAAGTATATAGCATGCAAATATTTCCTCCTATCCTGTAGGTTGTTTATTTGCTCCACTGATTGCTTCCTTGGCTGTGCAAAAGCTTTTTAATTTAGTCAGGTCCCATTGGAAGATGGAAACAAGATCCCCACCTCTCATCACTCACAAATATTAATTCATGATGGTTAACAGATTTAAATCTAAGGCATGAAACTAGAATCAAATGTTGGAAAAACTCTTATAAACATTGGCCTAGGCAAAGAATTTATTATTCATCTTTTGATTGGTTAGATTTTTTTTCCTTTTCTGGAAAGGTGTTAGACTCCAGGTCTTCTTGAATGTTTCAGTTTAAATTTTATTTCTTTTGTTACTTTAGGAAATTTTTTATATTCTATCTTTAAACATATTTTCTCCACCTGTACTGAATCCTTGGCTCAGATATTCTTTTCTTTCCATATACATCATGTTTTCTGTACTTGATTAAACTCTTAGTCTATTTCTTTTACATGTGCTTGATAATCTCATGCCTTTTTGTATGTCTGTAGTTGATGTTTATAATTTATTTATTAGTGTGCAAATGGCATTTGGACTCTCTGTTTGTTTTCCTGGCTCTGCATTTCCTCTTTTCATTTCATTTGGTTATTTATCTTAACTTTGAGTTCTAATATTATTCAATTTATGTTCCAATTAAGTTCATTTATAGCATGACTTATTTGTGGGAAATAATCTTTTCATTGGGTTTGCTTCATTATTTATTTTTCCCAAATAAATTTTTCATCTGGCTTTTGCATGTCATTATGTCCTCTGATATTTCTTTGTTTTTCTTTTGAAGTATTGTATGTATATGCAGTCACTTCATTTGGCTTAGGCTAAGTAGGAGATTTCTAAATAGGCCTCTATGAGATCTGATTTAGCTATTGGGTTGTTAGAATTTGTCTTTAAATTTCATGTCTGAGAACTGCTCCTCTATATGAGCTGTGGGAAAAGAATTCTAGCCATTGATTCAGAGCCTGCTGATGGAGAAGCATGAGGACAGAGGTGAATTTGTTAGGATCTGAATGTTGCTTGTGTTGGATAACTTGGCCTCTATTTTTCAATCTAAGATTTTGCCCTGTGTCTAGCTGGAGTGGTACCCTAAGCACTGTGGCACTATACTCTGGGTTTTCAGATATTTTCTCAATTTAGGCTGAAACCCTGTAAAATGCAGAGCCCAGAAGCTTCTGCTACATTTGCTGAGCATCCAAAACCCGGTCCCTAATAATTTGGGCATCTGCGATTGAGGATTTTATCGTAACCTTTTTTTCTAGTTGCTGTCTTCTCTACAGATTACGTGCTGTTGGTGAGACTTGTCAGAATTTGATTTCCTTCCACCAACACAGCTTCCAAGGCTCTGGTTACCTGCTCTGCCAGCCAGAATTGTGCTTCTTTACTTGGCCATTATTTTTCAAAATTCATGTAGCGAAATCTGATTTCTTTCTTTGTATGGTTGCTAATGGCGAATTTAAAATTTTTGTTTTGGTTTTTCTTGTGCTGTACATGTCATTGACTTTTACATACAACCAGTCTATAATCAGACTTCTTTTCCTATCTGTAACTCTGGAGCTCCGTTTTTCTTTTTTCTTTTCTTTCTTTTTCTCTTTTTTTACATTTTAGTTATCACTTAGGTTTCTGGATGCACTCATAAAAGCAAATTATTTCCCCCCCTTTTCTATGAACAAAGGCGGTCTGCAGACCTTTATGCAAATCTCCAAGAAGCCAATCATCCTCCCTACCCTTACCTGATCTGATAGACCCCTTGTTTTCTGGGATTTGCTGCTTCTTTATCTTGAATTATAAAAGCTGGTCTTCCAGATTGGAATGTTGACTTTAATTCCAGATTGGCATGCACATTAACTTCTCATAAAAACCTGTTTGATTATTTTGGTTGAATTTTTAAGAAATTTTAATAACCTAGGATTTTATAGGACAATGCCTTTAAATATTTACACACCTGTTGCACAAGAAAGTTAATTAATTCAGTGGTTGGTATAAATTCCATTTGACTGAATTTCAGCATTGAAATTGAGATTCCATTTACTATTTTTAATTATTATTCATATTTATGATGCAATTATCTTTTAATGTTTCAGAATTGTGATACTGTTTGCATTTTTAACTTTCTAGGTACCAATTTAAACAATGAGAAAAATTCTCTTTTCTTAGGTAACATTCATTTTCTATGGTCTAGCAAGTTCAGAAGATAATTTTTAGATAAAAACAATTTCTATTCCATTTACGACTACAAGGTGAGGTTGACAGTTATTTCTTAACTGACAAGTTCTAGTTTGGGCTGAATCTATGCTTTATTTTTTATTTTATTTTATTGTACTTCTTTATTTTATGTATTTTATTTTTTATTTAATTTATGTTATTTTAACTTTTATTTCTGAATACTACAGGTGTACACATGTTTCGTTTATATAATTTGCTTCTGTATATTTCAGGTCAAAGTTATAGTGTACTCTTCATCTAAAACATGTGCATTGTAGCCCTTAATGAATTAATCCACCCCCCCGCCTCCCTCCTACTTGATTTCCACTAAGTTTTACTTCCATATGTGCACATAAGTGTTAATTTATTGAGTATTGAGTACACGTGGTGCTTGTTTTCCCATCCTTCTGATTCTTCAGTTGGGAGAAGGGCATCTAGTCTTGTTCATGTTGTTATAAAAGATACTAGATCATTATTTTTTTAATGACTGTGTAAATTCTATATATATACCCCATTTAACTAGTCCACTCATGTGTTGATGGGCATTTGGGTTGTTTCCACATCTTTGCAATTGTGAATAGTGCTGTCATAAAATTTGAGTGCAAGTGTCTTTATGATAAAATGATCTTTTTTCCTTTGGATGAATACCTACTAATGGAACTGCTGTATCAAATGGTAGTCTACTATTAGTTCTTTGAAATATCTCCTTGCCACTTTCCATAGAGGTTGTACACTTTCACTTTTGAAGTTTTGCCATTTGTATTCAGATTACATAGAAAATAGAGTTGTAACTCAAACATCCTTTGTGATTTTTGTTTGTTTACTTGCAGTACTGTGAATATCCAGGGCTTAGAACTGTTCACATACTGATATACACTCAAAGAAATATATACAAAGCCAAATAGGTGTTTTGATCCAATTCATTACATGTTAGAGAAACTAAGATGTAAGACATAATGCAATCAATACTCTCATTGTCTTTGGGAAAAACATACGGGTATTCAACTTTTCCTCTCATATATGTCTACCTACAAAAAATCTTACAGATGATTTTGAGCAATCAAATAGCATGCATGACATCTTTAAATTTTAAAAAGTATTTTATTTACTTTATCTTGTATTTACTAAAGTAGGTATTCAGCCTTCCTCTTTACTTCTAGTATTGTGGAATCTATCCAGGTAGCATCCAGGTAGAACAGGGTAAGGGTAAGACTGACAGCCACATGCCCACCCAACTCTCCCTGCCTTATGCTACATACTCATTACCCATTAACATTTCTCTTACTGATGTACTTGGATCACTCATCTCTCACAGATGTTTCTTCCATCCTTTTCTTTGTAATTAGCAATCACTCACATTCTGCTTCCTACATTTTTCCATAACTTCGTTTCTGTACTTGCTTATATTATGTGTAAGAACCCGTTTCCTTTTTCTGTTATCACACATAGCATTTTCTCATTGCCAGCATTTTTACACAATAGGTGAATTATTTCAAGTTCAAATTTAACAATAGTGTAAGTTACTATTTGCCCAGTTAACACGTATCTTATGTGGTTATTCTATATTCAGTATTCAGTATGCTTATTGCTATTTTGTTTTCTTTTATGATATCTTTGAAAGCTTGAGCAAATAGAAATCTTCCTTCATTCAGCTCTGTTATGTCTGGATAAGATGTGTCTAAATATTTATAGTTAAAAATATTTCAGTGAAACTATAATTTTTTGGTCCTTTCCAGGACTTACTAATGCTATGTCAAGAGTCATTCCCTGAGCACCCTCTTTAACCTTTATGTTCCTTAGCAGTGAATAAGACAGGAAAAAAAATCACAGCAGTTATGTTGTAAAAGAAAAAAAAAGAATCCTTATGCATGAATGAATTTAATCAGTTTCTATTAAATTAACTTCTATTAGATTTTAAAACTAATCATACCATCAATACAATTTTTAATATTTAAACATAAAAAAATTAATTCCTTTCTTTCAAAATTTAGTGGAAGCCCTTCCTAATGCAGGATGATGCTAATGATGGTTTCAGATGCTGTATTATATCTGCAACTTAATATGTATATTGGGCACCTCATTGCTATTAGCACATTATTTCTATTAACAATGAAAATTGGTACAGAGTTCTAGAATATTTTATATCAAATTCAAGAAATCTGGTCAGAGTTCTAGAATATTTTATATCAAATTCAAGAAATATGGTCATTTGCGGGAGAAGGGATACAATGGAATGGAACAGCTACTCTTCTAGTGAAATTCTAAGCGACACCAGTGATAATCAAAATAAAGGGCTTGGTGCCTGTAGCTCAGTGGCTAGGGCACCAGCCACATACACTGGAGCTGATGGGTTCAAACCCACCCCAGGCCTGCCAAACAACAATGACAACTGCAACCAAAACAAACAAACAAAAAAAAATAGCTGGGCACTGTGGCAGGCACCTGTATTTCCAACTACTTGAAAGGCTGAGGCAAGAGACAATCGCTTTAGCCTAAGAGTTTGAGGTTGCTGTGAGCTGTGATGTCCTGGCACTCTACCAAGGGTGACATAGGGAGACTCTATCTCAAAAAAGAAAAAAAAAATGTATATATACATAAGAGTGTATATAGACATATATATATGTGTATATATTTTGAGACTCTACCTCAAAATATATATATAGAAATGTATATATATATATGAACAGATGAATTCAGGACATTCATACATCTTATTTTTACCATGTTCCATAATTTCATTTTTTGGGTGAGCAGAAATGTATTATATGGTATCGGCCAGAAGGACTCCATCACTGGTGGTAGCTGGAAGACAGACAGTCCTTGGTGCAATGCAAACTGCTGCAAGGGTTATTAGCTAGTGCATTCTACTAGGGATTTAGAAATATGGAAGAAATAGCAACCATGCTGATAGACTTGATGGATGCATTAGACAAAAGTAAAGTGGAGAGTATAGAGCAATTACTTAACAATTAAAATCTAATAAGAGAACCAGATAACCTTCTTAGAAGGATGTAAAGAGATATCATCACCTGCAGTGAAAGAAAAGAGTAAGCTTAAGACTAGAACCAGGATTTAATTGTCAGAGAAGCTGAATGCCAATGAGGTTGAACTTCTAAGTAAGCAGATCTACTATGCCATATGGGACCCTAATGGATATGATAGGATGCCTTGGTGTTACTCTCAAGTCTTGAAAGGCATGCCTCCCTTGAATCCTGTGAATTTCTATTAGTGGCCTCTCTGCTAGAAGTTTGTGCTTCTCCTTGTGCTTGCAAATGAAGCAGGGACCTTTCCTTTGTAAGGCAACATGTATCAACTTAAGGATATGCTCCTTCCTCCCCTTCAGACTACTAGGTCCATGACTAGACAGGGACATCCAGGACCTGATGATGAAAGAAGGGACTGCATCTCTAAAGAGTTATAGGACCTTGGGGTGGCACCTGTGGTTCAAAGAAGTAGGGCGCTGGCCACATATGCCAGAGGTGGTGGGTTCAAACCCAGCCCCGGCCAAAAAAGAAAAAAAAAAGAGTTACAGGACCCAGCCACTATATCCTGGCTAGAACTCAGAGACTATAACACAGGACAGATTTCTAAGAGTGCTTGATCAGAGTGGCTGGAAAATAAAGCTAGATAAGGGTTATCAATTTGGGACCAGTCTCCCAGAATACAAAATATTTAATACTGTGAAAATACCCTTTCACTAGTATGGGGGATGGAAAACACAATGACCTACATGAGGAGTGATAGAACTTTTGCTTCTAGGGACTATTAGTAAATACAATAGAACCTCTATAGATGACTACTTCCCTATATTGACCTCCTCCTTAGGTTGACCTAATTTTTACAGACAAGACATGCATCACATGTATGTATTAGTACAGTAAGCTTTAATTCCTTATCTTAGCACCTCTATGTGTTGACAGTCCCTTGAGTTTTCAACTTACAGAACTTCTACTCTATTTAGGTTTTGTGGGCCAGGTGGTCTTTGCTGCAACTATTAAATTTAGGCCTTGTGATGGACAAGCAGCTATAAATAATACACAAATGAATGAGAGTAGCTGTGTGTGTTTCAGTGAAACTTGATTTACAAACACAGGTAACAGGGTTTGACCTTTGGTCCATATTTGCTAATCTCTGGCCTACAGTAAGATTGAAATGGCAGACAGTGGTACTGCAAAAGATTCAGAGATGGGCTCATGATAGAGTGAATAGACTACACAAGCTGAGAAGACCTAGTTAAGGAATGTTTTCTATGGGGAAGGCCCATAGAGCACAATATTTACCAAGACCATCAAGAATGTACTAGTGGGAGGGGCACCTGCTTCACTTATTTATTCAGTGATAGTTTGCCTCTGCAGGCCAGGGCTAATAGTCGGAGATGCCTTTGCAGAGTTGGAGCAGCATGTATGATGGTAATACTGAAGCAGTGGATGCCAGGTGTCACCATTTATGAACGGGAGCCAAACGCTGTAGAACCTCTTTGTAAGCTGGCCATCCAAGAGACTCTAACAAACTGTTCAACATACAGAGGTGGTCAGCATAAGGCACTAGGCCTAGTATACTGATACATATATGTAGTACATGTCCAATCTATGAAATTAGGTCAACTTAAAGAGGTGATCAATGTGGTCAACTATGTACATGTAATTACCACAATGACTGGCAAGTATGAAGAGTCTTCTGGCGGTCTGGCCAGTGGGGAGCTAGGGAGACACTTAATAAAAATATGATATCTTGGGCGGTACCTGTGGCTCAAAGGAGTAGGGTGCTGGCCCATATGCCGGAGGTGGCAGGTTCAAACCCAGCCCTGGCCAAAAAAAAAAACTGCAAAAAAAAAAAATGGTATCTCTAGCTGCAGAATAATTGAAGAGCTAATGATTTATAACTCAATTTGTACAAAAAAGTTCAAGGAAGATGCTAAGGAGGCTGAAAAAAATTGTTCCAATTAAAAGTCACAATTCCTGGTCCTCATTTTTGGCCCTCCCACCACTGTCACACCTAGATTCCACTAACTGAAAGAGAGGCAAGATTCTTAAGAGGAAGTACCTTACAAATGCCAGGCCATGGCAAAGTAAATGGTAATGTATCCTCATCACTTTCCACAAGAGACCTACAGACATTTGACTCAGGCAACTATAAAATGTGTAAAGTGGAATGCCCAAACACTTTAAGAACTGTTTGATTCAACATGAAGGTTAGCATCATGGTGCTCTGTTTGGGTGGGACTCTGTATGAGACCCAGGCAACAAAATGCAATGGAATTAACCTGGCTCCACAGACCTACTCAGGGGTCATTACTGAAGCCTCTGACTATACAATTGACTCTATATGCTTGATATTTAGCACATTCCCCAAATTGACTCCTTGGCCTATGGAATAAGAGCCATTGTAGTAGGAAACATTAATGAAAGCATCTAACCCTTCTCCTCTACTCCATTTTCTAACCAAATAGTAAACAATCACAATAGCTAATACAGAGAGAAATGGCATTGATGAGCAACATCCTTGAAGTTATACAAAATGCAGGATGGTAATTATTATATATTTCTACTTACTTTATCAATCTGGCCCCTGCAATGAGTTGATGGAGGAAAATAACAAACTACCAAGTAGGAGCTCCAAGTTTAGCTATTATGCCAAATGTGTTATTGCTAGAGTTGATTAACATAAGCCCAGGTTATATCTAACATAACAAATTTCTCCTGTGTAACAAATGTTATGTTAGATATAACATAATAGCTTACTGATCAGGGAAATGTTTTCTTTCAAATCTGATAACAGTTTACCGATTGGGGAAATGTTTTCTTTCAAATCAAGAAATAGTTTGCTTCCAAGACTTAGCAATTATGAATTGGGCTGCAGTAAACATTCTGGTACAAATATCTTTGTTATAATGTGATTTTTGGTTTTCTGGATATAGTGCCCATTGACCCATGAATGGATCAATAAATTGTGGTATATGTACACCATGGAATATTATGCAGCCTTAAAAAAGATAGATACTTTACCTCTCACATGTCTACATGGATAGAGCTGAAACATATTCTTCTTAGCAAAGTATCTCAAGAATGGAAGAAAAAGTTTCCAACGTACTCAGTCTTACTATGAAACAAATTTATAGCTTTCTTATGAAAGCTGTAACCCAATTATAGCTCAAGAAGAAGGGGAAAAGGGAGTGGAAGGGGAGGGGAGGGCGGAGGACAGGTGGAGGGAGGGTAATTGGTGGGACGACACCTACAGTGCATCTTACAAGGGTACATGTGAAATTTACTAGGTGTAAAATATAAATGTCTTAGCACAATAACTAAAAAAAATGCTGTGAAGGCTATGTTGACCAGTTTGATGAAAGCATTTCAAATTGTATGTAAAACCAGCACGTTGTACCCCATGATGTCATTAATGTACACAGCTATGATTTAATTTAAAAAAAAAAGATACTGAAAAAAAAGAAATAATTTGCTTTTTATGTAGAACAAGAACACTTTTACCCTTGGATATGTAAACTCTCTTGCTTTCTGCTAATTGTCGGCCTATTCAGCACTTCTCCTTGCCCATTATCAGCTTTTTCAATCTATTCTCAGACTCTTGGCACCTTGAACTCTGTTATTTCTTAACACTGTAACCTTCTGAATGATAGCAATAGCATGTCTGGGCCCCATTTTTCCATTTATAAATGGGAATGATAATTGTGCCTCAATATTAGTAGGAGGATTAAATGAGGTAAGTTTTGTATTACAAGTTAAGTGGCCATAGATAAGATCAAGTGACTTGAAGTTCGTGAAGTGTAATCAAATTATAATCAGTATGGCCAGGAGAGCAGAATATGTTAAGTAGCTACAATAGAAGAATGTAATGCAGGGAACTGGTTACCTATGTGATGGTATAGATGAGAGCCAAACATGGGACAGAGAGGTCCCAGAAATTAGCATCAGCAAGAGTGTTCATTAATTTGACTCAAAAGACAAATGAACAAAAGAAGCTGGTTTTGTTAGAATCCAGGGGTTGGATCACCTGATGAAAACTGGAACCATGGTAGGCTTGCCTGTTGGGAGCTAAAGGTAAAGAGGAAATACATTTTTTTTTTTAATTTCAAAAGAGCTGACCAAAGAAAAGGATGGAGAAAGAAATATTAGGGCTACTCCCTTCCCCTGGCCCTCCAATACCTTGCCTCTCATTGACCAGAAGCCAGTTGACACGAAGCCAAGCAAACACCACCTGCAGGGGTCAGGCCAGAGCACAGGAAGGATCTAAAGTCAACCATGTTTTTATCTGTAGAGGTCATGGCATCAGGCTACATCTTTGAGGGTGGGGTTTCCACAGTGGAAAAATATATTCCTGCTATCAGCTCTCCTGGAATTAGATTAAGGCTGATTTAGGAAGTGAGGAATTGAGATGGCAAAGTGATGGACCACTGCTCAGCTACAGAAAGGAATAAAATATGAATACTTGTAACAACTTGGATGAATCTCAAATGCATTATACTAAGTGAAAGATGCTAAATAGAAAGAATATATAAAGTATGGTTCCATTTATATGAAACTCTAGAAAAGGCAAAATGTTAGTGATAGAAACCAGATCAGTGGCTTCCAGGGACTGGAGTATGGGAAAGGAGATGAACTGCACAGGAGCACAAGGAAACTTCATGGGGAGAGAAGTTTTCTCTCTGATGATTGTGGTGAGAGTTACAAGCTCCATGTATTTCTCAAAACATTAATAGCACATCTTCAGCTGGTAAATTATATTTTATGTAAATTATACTCAATGAAGCTGATCAAAATAAATTAAATTAAATATTCATATACATTTATTCTTTCCTTTTTTGAAAAAGGGGGGGTTTAATTGATCACTGAAACATGAAAACTCTCCCATTCTCCAAATTTGCTAGCATTTTCTGTTCCCAGAAATGTAGAACATGATTTATTATCACGTGGGAGTCTGATTTCCTTAACCCATCAGCTGGTTATGTTACAGAAATCAAAGCCCAATTTTTCAAAAATCATATTTAAAACTTTGGTTCTAATAATATTTATAGACACACATCTGAATTATTGAGTGCATTTTCCACTTTTCTTGCAACTTATCGTTATAAAAGCATTTATAGAGTATATGGTTCATAAAAGTCACACTTTTAGCTTTCAAACACATGCATAATTAATTGTCTATAACATTATAGAGACAGCAGGCAACTTAGAAGGATAGTGACTCTATCAAAAACTTTGGATTACGTAGAAGGCTTCTTTGGGGGAAATTATATCCAGAATCAAGAAACTATATAACTCCATGATCTCCACAAAGGAAAAACTTGAAGCAAAGGAAAAATTTCCTAAAATAGAAAGTTGAACTTCTAAGTTGTCCAAAGTGACAAACACATTGAAAATCTGGAAGAAACAGTTCAAGAGATTAAAACAAACATCACCAAGTACAATGCATGGGAGAGAACTGATTAAACTCAAAGCCATTATGTAAAAAGAAAAATGGTACAATGCAAATACCTAATGTCATCTCGTGGTCTGACTGAGATTTCTGAGAACGTAGCTTAATGGTATTTTGGCAAGTCTGATGGAAGAGTTGATTACAATTTAATGTCAGATGAATTTACTTTCAAATACCAGTGTTATAGATAAGATCCATAATGCAAGATTAAAATACTCTGCTACTAGATGATATTGCTGTAGGGAAAGATTTGAACTGGTGTCTCTAATGTGGGATAGGCTCTCTTCTGAGAAGGGAAATCCTTGTCTCCTTGGAGCTAAGCCTGGAGATCCAGACTAGGAAGGCGAGCTGCTTAAAATACCAAACAGGTAGTTATTATTTCCTGTCTAATTGTCAGTAACAAGACAAGAGCAGCTTATCTCCTGTGACATATTGAAGGAACACAAAGACTGCTGGGTGGGAGGCCTGCTGCCATCAGACTCTATTCTTGCCTCTGACATAAATTCAAAGGAACTTTTCTGCTTCTTAGAATGAGGGAATTGATATGAAGGTGTGAGCTAACTTCGTCTATTTAGAATTGTTGTATGTTTTGAGCATCTTTGTTTTTAATTGCTCACCTCAGTCACAATGGGCAGAATTAGCAGTTTGTGTAGTAGACTTTTCAGCTATTTAAAATAGATCATTAAATTATATTGTAAATAAAAAGGTTGAGCTTTTGTGCATTGATTAATCATACTAGATAAAGTATTTGTTAATTGTACTTGAGTTTCCAGCATTATGCAAATACTTTCCAATGGCATTTTGAAGTCTTAAAGCTGTACTTAATTAGGAGAGTTGGAAATTAGCCAATGGAGTTTACAGAACCTTGTTATAACATCAGGGAGGTAATGTAATGGGGAGGTAAAATGCCACTTCTCAAGCTGCAACAGAAGCTTGAAAGACATCAAATTTATCCAGCTAAAATATGTGTCTTTGGTCAGTCATATGGTGGCTCTAAGTGCCATGGCAATGGAATTTAGTCAGTAAATTACTTGTCAATCACAAAAGGTCTTACTGATAAGGAAAAACATATTGGATTTCTTATTCACTAGATTTTTATTTCAAAATCTCTCTGTTATTGGATTGTGATTTTAAGAACATTAGATTTCTATGGCATTGTGTTCCATATAGATTTTTTTTTTATTTTTTAACATATAGAGGTTGTAGTGAGGCAGTCAGAACAAGAGCAGAATAAATCTGGGGAGGTATTGAGGAAAACCTGTACTGGGAAGCTAAACAGATGTACAGAGTGTGTTTCAATCCCTCAAGGCTCTAGATGTCAAGTGGCTCATGTTTCTGGACACTATTTGTCAGATCATATTGAGCTATCTCAGGTTTATATTCCTGGGGATTGATTTTGTTAATGAAGAACTCACCAGATAACTCAAGGTTATCTGCAGTGAACGATGATGACTTCTTCACGTCTCAGGGGCTGAAGGATGGCTTGATGACTATTTCTTCAATGGCAGAAGTTGAAGTGTGGGTTTATGGTGTGAAGATTTTTAACAGCAAGCTGAAGTAACAACTGGTCATACTTTAGAACTTTCTGGCGAATGTTTATGATCAAGTGGAACTATTTCAGGGCATATTAGAGAGGAAGAGGCAAAAGAGGAGGAGGAGAAAGAAGTGGAGGAGGAGCCTGAACTACTGCTGTGAGAACTTGGTGCACAGCGTTCTTATCTTACAAATAAGTGCCAAATATTTCCCCATCTATAAGGAAAATGATGTGGGGTTGCAAAGAGTACTTAGAATAAAAAAAAAATACACATTACAGAAATAACAAATAGGAGATAGGACTAGAAAGTAATGATATATATTCTTATCTAGCCCATGGATTTTTTTTTCATACCTCCTATTTCTTCGTATGTTAAAGGCAAGCAGACTCTAAACTCATCTATACTAAATTTTAATTTCCAAGTTTGTCAGTCAAAACCCAGTGGTCATGTCGATTCAAAGTAGGAACCATCACCTACTTAAATAAAGAAATGAGTCTTTAAAATTATGCCTATGTCTGACTTCATCTGAATCACAACAGTTTAGCCCTATAACTTTTTCCTCAGGGTTTTTTTTTAAAGCCTTACTATTGGAACAGACTTTTAAAAAAAAAAAAAATTTAGGTTACTGTGAGTGTACAAACAACTAGGTTACAATATGTGCATTTGTTAGGTAAAGTCCCTCTTGTAGCTGTGTCCTGCACCCCAAAGGTGTGCCATACACAGTTACATTGTGCCCATTAAGTGGGAGCACACTTATCCCCCTCCCTTTTCCTCTCTTTCCCAACTTAAATTGAATTAAGTTTTTCTTTTAAGTGGGCACGTATTAGATCATCTACTGGCTCATATTAGTATCAAGTACATTGGATATCTGCTTTTCCATTCTTGTGATACTTTACTAAGAAAAATGTGCTCAGGAATGGAAGAAAAAGTATCCAGTGGACACAGCCCTTTTATGAAACTAATCTATAGCTCTCAAGCGAAAGCATTTTATGAATGCCATCGGGCCTCATTCCTCTTTGTTTCATCAAGCACAGAGCAACCAATGGCCCTTCAGAAGGTTTGGGTTACCTTATGTGAAAGGCATGCATTTTTGTATAATTCCAGTAGGGTATAATTCCTCCTCTCTTTTCACTATCTAGTTCTTCAGAATATTTTTATTTTCTGAAACTAGATCTTCTCCAATGAAATCCTAAAAAATCTGAATGATACGTGGCCTTATCAAATAATTTGAAAATAAACTGTCATTTTAAAAAACTAAAACATAAAATAAAATTTTTCAGAAGACAATTACTGGAAAGAAAAGTAAAGAAAAAATAATTTTGAAATTTTGTGAATTTAGAAAGGGAAGGGGTGGGCAAAGATAAAATTTTTGCTTAGGAAGCCAAATCTCTGTTATAGAAAATTTCTGCCTCAGAGAGACTTTACCAAATTTTAAGGTCAATTCAGAATTTAATTTCTCTTATTTTTAAATGCAAGGAAACAGAAGTAAACTTAATTCTGCTTCTACAGTAGAAACATACTGAGAATTTATGATTCTGTAGCAAAATATTTAAACAATTAAGTGTAAACATCTTTGAAGCAGAAAGATATTGACAATGAAATTATATGCTAGGGAACAAGATCGCATATCTATTCTTAAAATATCGTTTGAATATAAAGCTCTTGCAGTGCATAAATTGCTATTAAAACAGGACTCATACACATGATGACAGCCCTTAATCTGATTAATTCTGCTACTTCTGATTCTATAAGCTCCAGTGAAATAAAAATAAATTAGTTAATGTCCTTAGAAAACTTAGAAAAATATGAACGTGCTTTCTTTTGGGTGCAGACAGAAATATAGGAATGCTATAGCACTGCTGAAATTCTAGCTATTCTTTTCTTTGCTTGATGTATTTAGCTGCTATAATAATCTTGTTTTCTTTAGAATAGAATAATAAATACTTCCACGTATATAAGAAGTTAATGGAATTATATGCATATGTGTATATGTTTGCTCAAGTTTCTGAAAAATAAAAGGTTTCACCATACCTCTTTGCCCAAGAAGTCCCTGCTTATGTTGTAGCATCAGCATCATCAGGCTGTGTAATGTGCTGTCCAGGGTGCTGAAACCAAGTCTACAGAGCCCGTCCGCAGCATAACCATGAATCCAGCAAAAGCACTCCTTCTTGATGAGCTCTTATGTGGTCACAGGAATCAAAACTGTTTATCCAAGCAAACACTGTCAATTTCTAACAAATGACTCTCAAATTAAAAACCTATTAGCCCATGTCTAATGCTATGTCTCAACCTTATATGGACTTCAGAACTCATTAAAAAAAATTCACATTACTAAAGGACATAATACACTAAGCTGTACATTGGCATACTAGCTTATTAATTTCCATATAACAGGACTTAATGAATGTCTGCCAAAATGATAGTGTCCTTTAAGTGAGAAAATAGTAACAACTAGCATTTTTTCTGTGCCAGGTATTGTTCAGAGTGCTTTGTATTAAGTGATGCAATCATCACAACAAACCCTATAAAATCAATTATACTTTTTACACAGGAAGTGATGGAACTAAAGTTCAAACTCAGTCAAACTGGCTCTAATAAATGTATTTTTAATTACTGTGTACAATATGCTGCCTATACATGAAAACTCAAATTATATGTAGAGGTTAACATGTAAGGATAGGAACATGAAAAATTATTGATATAATTTTATGCTAAATGGAAATTCATTATGATGATCTCTACAGCCCATTTTCATATACTGGAAATATACCTGTCCTAAGAACTACTGAAGGCAGAAATATGGGGTTAGGTAGTCTCTCATTCTCAATGTAATTGTCTTGTGTTCCTCAACAATAATCAATTAAATTTGCTATTTAGGTTTGGCGCCTGTGGCTCAAGTGGCTAAGGCACCAGCCACATACATCTAAGGTGGCAGGTTTGAATCCAACCCAGGCCTGCCAAACAACAATGACAGCTGCAACCAAAAAATAGCCGGGTGTTGTGGGGGGTGCCTGTGGTCCCAGCTACTTGGGAAGTGGAGGCAGGAGAGAGTCACTTGAGCCCAGGATTTGGAAGTTGCTGTGAGCTGTGATGCCAGGGCACTCTACCCAGGGGGACAGCTTGAGGCTCTGTCTCAAAAAAATAAATAAATAAATTGCTATTTAGTTAATGAAAGCACTGTTGTATAGTGATTAGGCAGGATGGGAAGTTGGATGACCTGGGTTCTCAATACCACCTGAAACATCAGGTGCTTAACCTTTGAAACTTGCTTTTTAAAAAATTAACTTCAATTATCTCATCTATAAAATGCCTACTGCACAAAGTTGTCCTAAAGATTAAATGAGTTAATGCATGTAAAAGACTCAGAACAACGCCAGGCATTTAATAGACTTTAATAAGCCTCAGTTATCATTATTTCATATTTTCATCAATTAATTAAATTGCAATTAGTTTTTTTTTGATAAACTGTATTCTTGTTCACAAAACATTTTGTAGCCAAAAGACCTTTTAAAAATATTTTTTCTTATGCATTGATTTTATGGTTAAAATATAGATATTTCCTTGCATTTCCATTTTCTACATGTTTTCAAAATTTGATCTATACAGTTGAGTTAATTAGAAACAACACAAATGACAAGTGAAGACATCCAGATAAAAAGTGTTTTTTACTGTGAAGATGAGTTATAACGTACAATATTGGTAATAAAAGTCAGTACCATCAGCAGTTGTATATATACCAAGTCAATTAAAGATAACAGAAGAATTGGTGTTTCTTGGAGTATATGGTCAGCTCATCATTTTGGGTAATTAAGGCATTGGGTAACTAAGACAACAAAGGTACCAGAAAATGTGGAAAATTGTCTCAATTAGATGGTCAGATGACACACTATATAAATAGCTGGTTAGTAGTGAATCAGGAATATAAACAAAAAGGATATTTTACTGTAGAAGTGTTAAAATATAATAATCCCTAATACATATTGCTTCATTTAAATATTAAAAGTAGTATTATTCCTTTATAAAGCATCATCATCATTATTATTTTCTTTGTGTGGGGAGACTGTCTGTATTTGATAACTTTTTTTTTTTCCAGAATAGAATCAAGGGTCACATGTTGAGTTTTGTAGTCATATCTCTTTATTTCCTTTAATCCATAATAGTTCTCCAGTCTTTTTGTGGTCTTTCATGACATAGGTTTTTTATTTTATTTTATTTTACTTCAGAATATTACATGGGTGTAAGTGTTTACATTACACGGATTGATTTCATACCGTCTGAGATAAAGTTATAAGTGTGCCCATCACCCAGACAGTGTACATTGTACCCAGTATTATTTTACCCTTCCTCTCATCTCTCTCCCCCTTGCCCCATGTTTGTTGAGTTTTACTTCCCTCTGTGCTCATGAGTGCTGTTCAGTTAGTTCTAATTGAATGGTGAGTACATGTGGTGTTTGTTTTTCCATTGTTGTGATACTTCATGAGGGAGAATGGTTTCCAGTTCTATCGAGATTGAAATAAAAGGAATTAATTCATTTTTTTAATGGCTGAGTAGAACTCCATGGTGTATACACGTACCATGTTTTATTAATCTACTCATGAGTTGATGGGCACTTGGGTCGGTTCCACACCTTCGTGATTGTGAATTGATAAATTATTCTATGTTTAATACACAGACATCCTGTTAAGTTCTGGTAAAATAAAAGGAAAGGCAAACAAAGAAAATACAAGATAATGTTTCCATCTTTAAAGATCTCATATCCTAGTATGAGTGATAAACAAGCAAACACATCATGGCAGTATAGCATGGGAATAAAAATGTGGGGCATGAGAGGCACTTTTCAAGAGTGTAGTGCTTTTTTTTATCTTCTTGACTACCATCTTATTAGAAAACATAGTTTAGTTTTTAAGGTGAAGGTTGGAAGGGCAGTCTAATTTCAAGTCTTAATTTTACACTATGATATGTACACTTGTATAAACCCCTTAAACTTCACCCTAGCAATGAATATTAATTGAGACAATACACACAAATGACACAACTCCCACTCCAACCTGTTGTCATTCAATATAATGTTTCTATTATAAAAGATGAGAAAGAACATGCCGTGAAATGATTATTGAGTGTGGGTGGGTACCTTTCAGAAATTAAAGAGATTACCTACAGTGAAGATGCAAGGGAATTTGGCACTTAAGCGAAATGTAAGTGCATGTGGGTGAGCCATAGAACAGTAATCTGGAAAGTGAGAGAGAGTCTAGATATCACGTTTTGAATATGAAGATTATTTTAATATACACAATTGAAGATTTAATTTCCTCAGGAAACACGAAATGACACAGTACGAAGTCAGTCGTGTTTTGAATGAGCAGGCATTTATTTAATCACAATACATAACTCTTAAAAAATGGTAGTATATGCACACATGAGACTTTTGATTCATGAAAAATGCTTCAGTGCATAAGCAACAAGTCATCTCTGGTTGGAATCTATTGCCAATGATGATGAGGAACATTAAATATCTTGCTCAGGAGAATGATATTTTTAGGTTTGCATTTGGAAAAGGATACCCTGTCCATGGTTGAAGAATGTTTTGCAAAGAAGGTGTGGCGGGGGGTAAGGCTGCAGGTGATTACAATGGTTCTGTGTCTGAAAAGAAAAGATAAGGCATAATATGCTGGAATTTGTGAAAAGACATTTTAGTAAAGAAATTTTTTACTGAGATGTGGGCAGAATTAAAGTAACCAACAGATTCAAACTATAAAGAGTGGGAAGTCGTTATTATCTTTAAGCCTTACCAACCTTAGGGTGTGGAAGTCTGGCTGAGAGCTGGAATCTCAGGAGACTGATGTAATCACAAAGAAACTAGCAACTTGCAGAACCACCCAGAAGCAGGGAGGAGATGGGAGAAGTGTTAATCCTGTTCTCTCTCTTCCCACCCTCCCTATGTAGTGTCTCCAAACTAAACCCAACCAGAAGCCAAATGTCAAGGAAACCCTAGAGAGGACAGCCATCCTGGGCACTGAAAAAGACAAAGAGTAAAATAGAATGAATTTAAGGGAGTTAACAAAGAATAGCCAGTACAAGATGAAAGAGTCCAAATGAGGACAATGGCAAAAGACAAGGAGAAGGGGGGAAAAGGCAAGAGATTTTTATGCTGTAGGAGTGGAAGGACTTGGTGATTATGGCTCCACTCACATGCCTCGACTAATGATGAGTTATGGGACTGAGAAACATGTAATTACAGAGTCACTGTAATGTTAGTCAAGGTTTTACAAAACTTGTAACTAATTAATTAAAATAAAGTAATTAAGAAATAGCAGTATGTGTATATATGAGATGTAATTGAGAGGAAAGGTCTTGCAGTGCTCTTTAGATTTCCTGTTTGAAAACTTAGATGAGTGGAGGAACTATTTATCAAGAAAAGGACTATGAGAATCTGGAAATCTTTAAACATTGAAATATTTTTTTCACAGTTCCTTTGGCAGCAAAAAAGGAGAATAGGGAAGAAGAGGAGCTGGAGTTAAGAAAATGAATTCAGTAAGTTGCATGAGATTCATTTTTTTTTTTTTGAGACAAAGTCTCACTCTGTCACCATCAGTAGAGTGCTGTGGCATCATAGCTTATAGCAACCTCAAACTCTTGGGCTTAAGCAATTCTCTTGCCTCAGCCTCCCAAGTAGGTGGGACTACAGGTTCCCATCACAATGTATGGCTATTTTTTGGTTGTAGTTGCCATTGTTGTTTGGCAGGCCTGGGCTATATTCGAACCCACCAGCTCTGGTGTGTGTGGCTGGCACCCTAGCTGCTGAGCTACGGGTGCCAAGCCTATGAAGTTCATTTATAATGGTCAAAATTACTATTTTATTATACTCTAGTTGGGTTAATCTGTTTCCCAGAATCTTCAGAGTTAATACTGCTCCAAATTTTACTTACATATTAACAACTTATTTAGGGAAAGGGACATTATTAGTCCACAATGGAACATAACAATTTCACAATTAGTCATCACTTAACTGTGGGAAAAATATATTTGCACTGAAAATCACTCCCCACCTGGATAAGGAAAACTATTGAGAAACCCCTGTGCCTGGACATAGGCTTCAGGGTCTCAGATTCCCTGATGACAACTCTAGAGAGTATGCTAATGTGACATCAGGAAACTAAACTATGAAATTACAACATTGCCTGTTCTGTCACACTTAGTAATGTATTGAATGTGGGATTTTGGTCAGTTCAAACAATTTTTCTGCTTCTTTTGTTTGAAGTTGTTTATTGACATCTGTTCATAAAAGCAGTAGTTTCTTTTTTATGTTATGAGTTATTATTTAATCAATATTTGTATAGGCAATTCTTCTGTATCTTTGTTATTATAGATTCCAAACAATTAAATCAACATGCCAAAGGCTACAGTTTTGTTTTGTTTTGAGGCAGATTCTGTAGAGTGCTATGGCGTCACAGCTCACAGCAACCTCAAACTCTTGGGCTCAAGTGATCCTTTTACCCCAGCCTCCCAAGTATCTGGGAGTACAGGTGCCTGCCACAATGCCTGGCTACTTTTTAGAGATGGGGACTCACTTTTGCTCAGGCTAACTTGAACTCCTAAGCTTAGGGAATCCACCTGCCTTGGCCTCCCAGACTGCTAAGATTATGGGCATAAGCCACTGTGCCAGGCCTGCTACAGGAGTTTTAAAGCATTTGGCTTATGCTACGGGTGCTTTATATTATAGAAATTTTGAACAAACATATGTTTATATTTATAATATATAAAATGCTTCCTTCACCTAAAGAAAATATCACGTTATAAATTCTGTACTTGACAACTGAAAAATTGTATCTCCCATTTTTTAAATTTGAATTTTAAACTACAGCTTTCACACATTCCTCCCACTGGTAGTTCTTATGTTGTGTGAATTCTTTATATCTCTTTTATCTTATCTACTTTTATTTATATAAACTCTTTACATATTGAATATGCCAACTGTATCAGTTGCATAAAATTTATTCACTTATTAAACTTTAAATTAATACATGATATTTTTAGTGTTCAGAATTTTTATGTTATTTAATTAAATTTATTATTATTTTTATTTGTGATTTATTTCATTGTTTATAACTTATACATTTTTTCTTACTGATAAATATGTATCCATATGTTCTTAATTTAATTTTTAATTTGTGTTTCTTTCTGTAATGTTTAACACAAATCGTACCAGACTTATTTTAACTTATACACCAAATAAAGCAAGTTATTTAACTTCTCTGAGTATCAGTTTTCTATTTATAAAATATGAAATTGAAATAAGAGTACCTACCTTGGGCAGCGCCTATGGCTCAAAGGAGTAGGGCAATGGCCCCATATACTGGAGGTGATGGGTTCAAACCCCGGCCAAAAAAAGAAGAGTACCTACCTTAGAAGGCTTCTATGAGGTTTAAGATAATCCACAGAGTGCTCAGAACAGTGTCCTGACACATAGCACACACTTGATAATGTTAATTATTGTTATTCACAACCACTTGTCTGCAGTTCTCACATAAAGAAATTTCTAAACATTGAAAAATTTTTCACAATTCATTTGGCAGCAAACATGACCTGAAATGGCATGAGGCTTGTTTTATCACACTTGGTGTGAACCTTCATGTATTTCATTGTAGATAGATTGTGTTTGTTTGTATGGTTCTATCCCAGACACCAGTGGAGATATATACCAGCGGTTCTCAACCTATGGGTTGTGACCCCTTTGGGGGTTGAATGATCCTTTCATAGGGGTCTGATCCTGCATATCAGATATTTACATTGCGATTCATAACAGTAGCAAAATTACAGTTATGAAGTAGTAACAAAAATAATTTTATGGTTGGGAGTCACCACAACATGAGGAACTGTATTAAAGGGTTGTGGCATTAGGAAGGTTGAGAACCACTGTTATATACAATAGAGCATATTCTCTATATCCTCTTTCTGAAAGTTAATGAATTAAAAAAAATGGAATATGAATGGTCCCTGAATCCAGGATTTTGAACCGATTAGTTATTGATTAGCTGCTAAATGCTAGGCTAATCCTAGGTGTCTATTTGGGCCACCATAACGAACTGTATGGCTTATAAACGACAAAAATTTCTCATACTTTTGGAGCCTGAAAAGTATAAGGCCAAGGTGTTGGCATGTTTGAAGTTTGGTGAGGGCCCACTTACTGGTTCATGGATAACACATTGTTACTGTGTCATAACCTGGTCAGAGGGTTAAAGACATTGTCTCAGGCTTCTTTTAAAATGAGTCCCAAGGACCTCACCTCCTAATACCGTCATATTTGTTGCTAAGTTTCTTGAACTCCAGACTTCAAGCGGTCTTCAGTCTCCTGAGTCATTAGGATTACAGATGTGAGCCATGGTGCCTGGCTTCAATATTAGGATTCAACATGTTGATTTTGAGGGAACACAAACACTGAAAGCCTGGCACTGGGTGTTGTCTATACTCTGTTATTTTACTCAGTCCTCACAGTCCAACCATACGGTCATCCATTCAGCCAGTATTTTCCAGGTCCCATTCAGGATGCTTTGGAAATATATACATATCATTAAAGAAACAGATGTATTTTTCCTTCCTTCTTCGAGAAAACATCATTTTTTTTAAGAGCACATCACTCTCACTTGTTATAATTTATTAAATGACTTTTGGGTTCATGTGAGAAATACTACTACCTTAAAACTGTATCATAATTGCACACATATCTTGATTTCAAAAACATCAAAATAAAGTGAGGAAAATTAAATTTAATTGTATTTTACAGGAGAGTGTGAGGCTTAGAGAGCTTCAGACATATTAATCGAGGTATAGCAAGTTGTAAAACGTTAGGGTTAGAAACTTTTCAAAGGTCACTCTTTGCACTGCTCCGATTTTCTGTCTAAAGGGAAGAGAGATCCCCATCAGAATAGATTTTCCTTGTCCCTCCTTTTCTCTTCTCTCTGCCTTTTCCTGTCCTAGTCACCATAACCAGCTACACATAACTGAGTGCAATCTGTGAGTGTGCAATGTAGCAAAGGAGCACAATGTAGGACTACTATACTACTTCTGTATTGCATTTCCACTCTAATTTCCTTTCTCATAAAATCTTGTGAAGTGAGAGATACACAGTGCAGATATCATTAACCTCTTTTTCCAAATGGGGAAGGTGAGGTGTCTGGGTTAAATGAATTACTTTAGTCATAAAAGACATCCTTAGGAGAATTAGGTTCGGAGGCCAGGTTGCTGTGCTCATTCTGAGCTCTCCTCTGGGACTCTCAGCATACTTCATGGATTAACATTCACCCAGAAAGTTGCAAATGTATATTAACGTCTTTTTTGAGCAAATACATTTGTCAGGGTTTAACCTTCTAATAGTTAAGAAGACATGGGTGTGCGAAAGAAATCTGCTATGACTCAAAAATCAGAAAATTATCTACCTATTATGAGTATTTGATTCTGAGTTATCCTTATTTCCATGCCTATAAATGGGGTCAACAAAGCTAATTGAAGTAATTTGAGGAAATGTAGGTGACTATAGGATGTGGGTGGAAATATTGAAGGCAGATCACTGATGCTAC
>CAUYQV010062886.1:0-10076 GCA_963574575.1 Galagoides demidoff
ATAGCTGTATACATTAATGCAAACATGGGGTATAGCATAGTGTTTTCATATACAATTCAAAATACTTTCATCAAGCTGGTTAACATAGACTTCATGTCATTTACTTAGTCATTGTGTCAAAACATTTATACTCTAGTTCTAAAAAAGTTCACTTGTATCCTTGTTAGACAGGCCATATAAGCGAGAATTTTAAAAGTCTGGTAACACACATTAATTCCCAGTTTTACATATTTCAGCTAAGCTCATTGTCATATACTATAAAAACTTCCATGAACTAAAACCAACTAACAAGACTGCTTATCAATAATAGTAAATATACAAAATCCAGGTTCTTGTCACAAAATAGAACTAAAAATTGTTTTTTCAATCCTTTTGAAAGCTTGGGTACAAAAATAACATGCATAGAGGTTTCTCTATGCATTGCTCTGAAAGCTATGTAATCTACAGAAGGTGTCAAAAAAAGGCATATACATTTTAAGAAAGAAAAAAATTGTATTAAATTTGTAATACTCAAGCCACAGTTAACTTCTGCAATTACAAGAAGTTATCAATACAACTTTTTTTTTTTTGTTTTGAGACAAGAGTCTCACTGTCACCCTAAGTAGAGTACCATGGAGTCATAACTCACATCAACTTCAAACTCTTGGGCTCAAGTGATTCTCTTCCCTCAGCCACATGAGTAGCTGGAACTACAGGCACCTACCACAAAGCTCAGCTAGTTTTAGTAGAGGGGGATTGCAGTGTTGCTCAGGCTGGTCTCGAACTCCTGAGCTCAAGTGATCCACCTGCCTTGGCCTCTCAAAGTGCTGGGATTATAGGTATGAGCCACTGCCTGCCTATACTTGGCCTCAACTCAACTTATATTCATCTTTTGTTACTGATATATGTTGAGTATTATAATTTTAATACCAGTTTTTCGTTTCTTAAAATGTATGTACCTTTTTCGGGCACTGTATTTATTCCTTTAGACATATCTGGATTATAATCTTGGATCAGGCCAGATTAGCCCTCTGTTGAATTTATCCCACTCCTAAACTCTCTCATAAATTGCTTTTTGCAGCATGTCAGTTGTTTAAGGAATGTAAGAAAAATCACACTGACTATTATGACTGCTGGAAGAATGCTGTCCCTCATCTTGGCAACTGTAAATTGTTCTGCAATAAGCCATCTAGTGCAAATATGTCCCTATGATAAAATTTTTTTTTTCTTCTGGGTAGATACCTAGTAATAGGATTGAGGGATCGAATGGAAGGTCTATTTTGAGTTGTTTGAAGATGCTCCATATTTCTTTCCAAGGAGGGTGTATTAGTTCGCAATCCCACCAAGAGTGTAAAAATGTTCCCTTCTCACCACTTCCATGCTAATATCTGCAGCTTTGAGACTTTGTGATGTGGGCTATTCTCACTGGGGTTAGGTCAATCCAGTGCCCATCAACCCATGAATGGATTAATAAACTGTGGTACATATATATACCATGGAATACTATTCAGCCATAAAAAGATGGAGGGTTTACATCTTTTGTATTAACCTGGATAGAGTTGGAGGACATTCTCTTTAGTAAAGTATCACAAGAATGGAAAAGTATCCAATGAATTCAATACTAATATGAAGCCAACAGATGAACTAATACCTGCTCACATAAGAGAAAAACTCAATTTAGTTCAAGTTGGGGGGAGGAAGGGGAAGTGGTATTGGTACAATGTAAGAGTACATGGCATACCTTCTGGGTGGGGGCACAACTACAACAGGGAATTTACCTAACAAATGCAAACATTGTAACCTAATTGTTTGTAATGTGAAATTTAAAAAAAAAAATGTTGTCCCTCTTTTTGGTCTGAGTAGGAGACCAGGAAAACAATACTTTTCTTCAATGGCACTAAATCCTATCAATTATCTCCTTTTTGCCTTGGCGCTAGGAAGCTTAGAGCAATAGTCATAGCCTTTTTCTAAAAATTGAATGAAATATGTAGTTTGAAGCTCCAGACAAAAGTATTATTTCAGCTTATTGTGTCTTTTATCTATATTTTCCTTTATCTGATCCCCTCATTTGTCCTCTTGAATTATTTTTGAAAATTGCCTCAAATCCTTTGGGTAGAATAAGATCTGGTACAAAATATATAAAACCTAGAACTCACAATTAAACAGAAGAGAGTTAGTTAAATTTTTACTGCCTGTTATCCTGCTTTTAAAAAAGTAAATCAAAGGAACAAAAAACATTTGAAAAAAGTTCTATTTTTTTTAGTCTAGGATTTCTATCAGGATATGCATATTTTCAAGCCAATCTCTTTAACAATGACCTCTGTCTACACCACAACTACAACCTCTGTCTACAATAACAACTGAAACTCAAAATAATGACCCAGAGCACTAAAAGAGCCTATTAAGAAAAATACTTAAATGTTTGAAGTTTTTTCTCCAAAAAAGAGAAGCAGGCTAAGACATCATTTTACATATATACATACTTGAACCATCACGACCACATTTTCTAAACCCTCAGAAAAAAAAAATTAGATATATCATCTCATTATCTTACCATTACCCAGGTGATCCAAGAAGCGTGGACATTTTCTAAGGTCTATTCTACTCCTCTATCTAAACTCCATGGGCATTTCTACTCACAATTTTAATCACATCTATGTCAATGATTCTAAAATATCCCATCTCCACTTGCCCTGTCAAACCTCAATTAAAATAATCAAAATGGAGTTTCATCATCTTTTTTTCTTTCTCACCTCTCATAAATAATTTCTTTCCTATTTTCTGACCATGACACCCTCATTCTGTTGAACTCCAAGGCCTCAATCATCTTTGCCCCCTTCCTTCACTTCATCTCTAGAATTCTATCTTATTAGGCTTGATCACTTCTCTTTAAGTATGTTTCTGTTTAGTATTTTCTTTATTATTAATTTTTTTTTTTTTTTTAGAGACAGGGCCTCACTCTGTCTCCTAGGCTGGAGTACAGTGGCATGATTATAGCTCATTGTAATCTTGAACTCCCAGCCTCAAGCAATCTTCCTGCCTCAGCTTACCAAAGTGCCTGGTTTATAGGCATGAGCCACCATACCTGGTGGCCTTTTCTTTTTCATTTGCACCTTTTACTTTCCTACTTCAGGCCCTAATAATAAGTTGACCTCTCTGTCTCATCTCTCTCCTCTCAGACTTTTTATTTCACTGTATGTTCCACTGTCTCAGAATTGTTTTTGTTTTTTTGTTTTTTTTTTTTTTTTTGCGGTTTTTGGCCAGGGCTGAGTTTGAACCCACCACCTCCGGCATATGGGGCCAGCGCTCTACTCCTTGAGCCACAGGTGCTGCCCCCAGAATTGTTTTTTATCAAGTCACTTCCCTCAGACCTGCAGCAGAGTTTCCTACAACCTATTACATCAAAGTGACATCCTTCAACCTCAACTTTAGGGCAATCCAGGATCAGGCGCCACACAGATTACCACCTACCTCTCATAGCTATCTCTAAATTACGATCCACTATACCAAGCTAAGCAAGTTAATTTACCTACCATGCTGTTTCACATTCTTTGCTTACCCTGCCTTTCCTCCTTATATTTGCAATGCCTGCCTCCCTGCTTTAGGCAAATCTTATGAATTCTTGAGGACAAGGCTCATGCCCAGCTCGACAATGAAATTTATTATATCTTATACAGAACTTGTTCTTATCTGATTTCCTTCTATATGTATAATCACTATCAAACTGCTCAGAAATTACATGCTCTCGGCTCGGCGCCTGTGGCTCAATCGGCTGAGGCACCAGCCACGTACACCTAAGGTGGTGGGTTCGAATCCCCAGCCCGGGCCCACCAAACAACAATGATGGCTGCAACCAAAAAATGGCCGGGCCTTGTGGCGGGTGCCTGTGGTCCCAGCTACTTGGGAGGTGGAGGCAGGAGACTCGCTTGAGCCCAGGAGTTGGAGGTTGCTATGAGCTGTGATGCCATGGCACTCTACCCAGGGGGATAGCTTAAGGCTCCGTCTCAAAAAAAAAAAAAAATTAAAACCAATTATCTATATATAAACCAAACCATCAGAGTAAGCGTTTAAAGACTTCTCTAATGTGAATATTTAGATCTCTTGAAAACTGTTTAAAAACACTTTGGGTTTAATAATAAATCCAAAAAAAAAAAGAAAAATGAGAATGATGTGTAATCACTCTACCAAGTTACGGAGGCTGACAAATAAAATTTTATGGCATCTAATTTGAGAGCTATCAAAAGGATCAGTTTAAAACAATAATACTAAAAACTATACCTTAAAGTACAATTTGTTTAAACCCATCTTATGAAATGTTTGAGATTTTAACTTAATCTAACCCAGGAGGAGTCTGCTTCCTCATAACAAATACGGATAGATGAAGATGAGCTAGAAGGAGAGAAGGACAGGAGTAGAAGAGAGAAATGGAGACCTGGCAGAAATCCTGTAGACTCAGCCAGGTAAGGGTTCATCTAGAAGAAGAAAGATGTTAAGGTTATTGATGAATAAGAAATCCCAAAAAAGATGGACTTACACAGTTCGGGGTGAAAAGCAATTAAAACAAAAATGCTTCTAGGAGATGAGGTGGCAAACAGAGCCAGAAATGTTTAGAGTAATGGAACAGAGCACACACAGGGACTATGAATCAATTTCTAACATCTCACGCTTCATTCAGAAGTTTCTTCAAACTGCTGAAACCAACTTATTTCATAGCATTTGGACTAGTTTTCACTGTGAAAATTTTTTTTCTTTGAGACAGTCTCACTCTGTTGCCCTGGGTTGAGTGTCGTGGCCTCATAGCTCACAGCAACCTCTATTCCATAGACTCAAGTGGTCCCCTTTCCTCAGCTTCCCAAGAAGCTGAGACCACAGGCAGCAATCACAACACCCAGCTAGTTTTTTTTTTGTTTTGTTTTGTTTTGCTTTTGGGGGGTTTTCTTTTCTTTTTTTAAAGTAGAGAAGGGGTCTAGCTCTTGCTCAGGCTGGTCTTGAATTACTGAACTCAGACAATACATCCACCTCAGCCTTAAAATACTTTTTAAATGGAATTTCAAAGAAGAAAATGTTTTTATATCATTAATTAAAGCTGTTAAAAGAAAACTCTTATAAAAAGTTTAAAATTTCCATAACTTGTTTTATTTTATAGTCCAGATGGTAATGCTGACCCTATTAACAGAAATTAAATTGTACATATCACCTAAATTGTGCCAAGTCGTTTTATTCAGGAGAAATGTTGAATATTAGCAGTCCAGCTTTACACAGAAGTTTCTTCTCTGATAAAAAAAGTAAAACTCATCAGAAAGACAGCCTCTTACACTGAGATATGAATCAGCCATGTAATTGCTACTTGAAAATAAGCACACAATTTTTGTATCAAATATTTGTTAAAAAAAAAAAAACACATAGACCCAAAATGAAAATAGTAATAAGCTAAGAGATTGTTGCTTTCTAGAAAACTGTCGGCTTTGCCTAAGGGACCAGATGTTTCAGCAAAGAACCATGGCTCTAGTTGTATAGAAAAGCAGGAGAAATTATCACAAGATCAGCCTTAGGAATTCCCTCAGGTGCTCCTCTGCTTTTGGACCACTTCTTGCCCACCTGCTTTGGAGAATGGTATCCCAGACATAATACAAAGCACCATGCCTAATGCACTTAAAAACCCATTGAAATTTGCACTGGACTGTTTATTACAGCTCAATTTACAATCACCAAAATGTGCAAACAACCTAAAAGCCCACTAACCCAGAAATAGATTAACAAGCTGTGATATATAAATATAAATATATATATATATCATGGAATATTATTCACCCATTAAAAAGATGGAGGCTTTACATCCTTTGTATTAACCTGGATGGAGTCGGAATGCATTCCTAGTAAAGTATCATAAGAATGGAGAAGCAAAAATCCAGTGTACTCAATTCTAATATGAAGCCAGTAGATGATGTAATATCTACCCACATAAGTGGAAAACTCAAATCAAATAAAGGTGGGAGAGTGGGGAGAGGGGATGAGGGAAGGCAAATGGAGTTACTGTGTATGGCACACTTCTTTGGGGAGGGACACAATTACAAGACGGACTTTACCTAACAAAGGCAAACATTGTAACCTTATTTTTATACCCTCAATTAACCCATAATAATAAAAATTGAAATGAATGAAGAGAAAATATGTTTGAAATATTTCATTCATAAAATCCAAAATAATGAAAGAGGTTCTCTTTACTTAAAAATTTTAAAATGCATTTCACTTGGGCAATAATCATGCTGAAAATTATTCTTTACACAATCAATGGTGAGAAACTCTACAGAGAGAAGGTTGTAAGAAGTCACTTACACAATTAGTAACATGAAATCCTTATCAAATCAGATGCAAAGAAAAGCAATTACAACGAAAGTTAATATGGTAATATTTATGAATACACGAAATAGTGACTGACTATACAAGTGAATAACTAGTGACTAACTAGTATGGCAGATACTCCTTACTTTGTAGCAAGGTCCCATGGTTCATCTAACATGGACGTAACATGGATGTAAATTTTATTCTTTTTTTCTATAATATAAAATTCATTAGAAAATGATGAAAAATAAGCTCGGATTCAAATTCTAAAGTACACATATGGCAATAAAAATGCTACCAAGGGAGGCTGTATAAGTACTGCTTAAGAATGAGGACTTTGGGGTGGTGCCTGTGGCTCAAAGGCGGGGTGCTGGCTCCATATGCCAGAGGTGGTGGGTTCAAGCCCAGCCCTGGCCAAAAACTGCAAAAAAAAAAAAGAATGAGGACTCCTAAGGCAGACCCTGCAAGGTCCGGTTCCACCTCTTCTGCTGGCCTTGGTCTTTTCCAAGTGACTTGATGCCTCTGGGCCTCAGAATCTTCATTCCAACACAAAAATAATACCAGGCATAGTAGTTGGCAGTAATTTTACAAACAGCTGCCACAATATCCTTCAGCCATTCATTTGTTTTCTGAAACTATCATAATATGGAGCCAGCTTCTCCACTTTGGAGGACAGGAAAGGGACCTTTATCAACATACCTAGACTCCTCCAGTTTCTCAGTAATAAGTTTCTGATAATCGAAACCATCAGAAATTGTAGGTATCTCAGACTGCTAATCTCTAAAAATAATCCATGAAGTAAAGTTTATTATGCCTATCTTTTTCAGGCAAGGAATCTTGATGTTTAAAAATTTGAGTCTCCCAAGGTAACAAAGCAACTGAATGTCAGAACTGCTTTAAATCCTAGTCTGTAACACCCCAATACCACTCGATAATAATAAAAATAGTTCCAAGAAATGGTTTTATTTCACAATAAAGATGTGTAAGGAGAGCCAAATTTTTATAATCTAAACCTGGTTTACAAAGCGTGCCCTGGGAACCCCTAGGGGATCTGCAAGACATTTTTAGGGTGTCTATGAGGTCAAAACTATTTTCATAAGAATACTGAGACATGATTTGCCCTTTTATTCTCATTCTCTCATGAGCAGAGAGGGAAGTTTTCCAGAGGCAATATCATCTGAAAAGTTCTAACAAATTGAACACAGAACAATCCTTCTATCTTCTAGTAAGACGGACTTTAAAGAAACTTGCAAAAATGTGAAACAAGGCCACTTTTCTAACATAAGGTTTCTTTTTTTAATTTTAAAAAGATTATTTTTCACAAAAAAAAGTTATTTATGTTAACATGTAATAGATTAATTCATTTATAAATTTTTTTTATTTCAGAATATTACAGGGATGCAAATATTTTGGTTACATGAATTGCTTTTGTACAGTTTAAGTCAAAGTTATAAGTGTGCCCATCTCCCAGATAGTGTGTGCTGTACTCATCAGGTATGAATTTAACCTTCCCCTCTTGTTCCCTCCCACCTGCTTGCTCTCCTTTGAGTTTTACTACCAAATGTGCACAGGGGTGTTACTTGATCAGTTCCAATTTAATAGTGAGCACATGTGGTGTTTGTTTTTCCATTCTTATGATAGATACTTCACTATGAATAATGGTCTCCAGTTCCATCCAGACTGTTACAAAAGTTATTAGTTCATTTTCTTTTATGGCCGAGTAGTCCTCCATGGTATACATACATCTACCACATTTTATTAATCCATGCATGTATTGATGGGCACTTGGGTTGATTACATATCTTTCCAATTGTGAATTGTGCTGCTATAAATATCTGAGTACATGTGTCTTTTTGATAAAATGACTTTTTTTCCTCCAAGTAAGTACACAATAGTGGGATTGCTGGATCAAATGGTAGGTTTACTTATAGTCCTCTGAGGTATCTCTACAACTGTCCGTAGAGTTTGTACTAGTTTTCAGCCCCACCAATAGTGTGTAAGAGTTCTTTTCTCTCTGCGTGCATGCCAGCATCTGTTGTTTGGGGATTTTTTGATAAAAGCCATTGTCAGTGGTGTTGGGAGGTATCTCATTGTGGTTTTGATGTGCATTTCCCTAATGATTAGAGATATTGAGTATTTTTCATATGTTTATGGTCATTATCTTCTTTTGAAAACCTTCTGTTCATGTCTTTTGCCCCCATTTTTATGAGGTTATTTGATTTTTTTTTCTTGTGAATTTGCTTGAGTTCCTTATGGATTCTGGTTACTAGCCTTTTATCAGATGTATAGCATATCAGCATTTCCTCCCAATCTGAGGGTTGTCTATTATCTCTATTGATTGTTTCCTTCAACGTGCAGACTTGTTTAATCTAATCAGGTCCATTTGTTGAGTTTTGTTGTTGCTATGATTGCCTTTGGGGGTCTTTGTCATAAATTCTTTGCCTTGGCCTCAAACATTCATAGGAACTGGTAAAGATATCTAAGTTGTTGCCAAAACACTAAAAGAAACTGGCCCAGATCTGAACAAATTTCCTTAAACCCTCAAACAACCCCATGCCCTGAGCTTCTCACTTCAGACATTCATAGACAGAACACCCATTTCACTCTCCAGCAGCAGGATATGCTGCAGCACCTCTATAAGTAGGTTCCCTAACTTGTACTGGCACCCTGGCATTTCTTTAGAATCCCAACCACTCTTTTCGGAGTTTGGCACAGAAGAAATCAGGAGCTGCACTGCTTCTTTATCAGTATAACTGTCTTAACATATGGGTAACTATCTAAATATTTTAATATAGACTAAGGTTCCAGTATCTAACAAGTATACATTTAGATGGAATATCAGTCAGGGTTCTCCAGAGAAATAGGACCAATAGGAGGAATAGATTGGATGGATGGATAGAAGGATGGATAGATAGATACACAGATACATAGATAGATGTAAATTTATTATAAGGCATTGATTCACATGATTATGGGGACTGAGAAGTCCCAAGATCTGTCATCTGCAAGTTATAGGCCCGAGAAAGCTAGTGGTGTAGTTCAAAGGCCTGAGAGCCAGAGGATGATGGTATAGATTCCAGACCCAGTCTGAGGCCGGAGAACCAGAAGTATCAAGGGGAGTAGAAAACAGACATTCCAGCCCCAGCAGTCAGGCTGAAGGGAGCATAAATTCAACCTTCTTCCACCTTTTTGTTCTCTCCAGGCCCTCAAAAGATTGGATGATATCTACCTGCTTTACTTAGTTAAGCAATTTAAATGCTTATCTCTTCCTAAAACATCTTCATGGACACACCTAGAAATGATGTCTAGACAGACATCTGGGCATCCTGTGACCCAGTCAAGTTGACATATAAAATTAACCATCACAGATGCTGTTCATCATCTCCAACCTACCTCCAAAGAAAGGGTAGAATCTTTTTGAAACAATATTCTTTTTTTAATTTTACTAATTTGTATCTTATTTTGTAATGTTTCTGCAATATTTTCCCTATGTATAGAACAGTAAAACATAGAAATTATTCCCACATACTTAGACCAATACTAAATGGTCATAAAGTATAATTAATGCAACCTTTAAGAATAATGAAGATGGGCCCGGCGCCTGTGGCTCAATTGGCTAAGGCGCCAGCCACATACACCTAAGGTGGTGGGTTCGAATCCCCAGCCCGGGCCCGCCAAACAACAGTGATGGCTGCAACCAAAAAATGGCCGGGCATTGTGGTGGGCGCCTGTGGTCCCAGCTACTTGGGAGGCGG
>CAUYQV010062888.1:0-18040 GCA_963574575.1 Galagoides demidoff
AAGAGAACAGTGTACACCAGCGAGGAGAAAGGGGAAGACTCACATACATCGTTGGTGTGAGTGTAAGTTAGCATAGCCACTATAGACAACAGTAAGGACATTCCTCAGAAAACTAAAATTAGAACTATTATATGATCCAAAAATTATTCTACTAGGTGCATATTAACAAGAAATGTAGGGAATTTACCTAACAAAGGATGTGAAAGACCTCTGTAAGGAGAACTATGAAACTCTGAGAAAAAAAAAATAGCTAAAGATGTTAACAAATGAGAAAATATACCATGCTCATGGCTGGGAAGAATCAACATTGTTAAAATGTCCATACTACCCAAAGCAATTTTATAGACTTAATGCAATCCCTATTAAAGCACCATTGTCATACTTTAAAGAACTTGAAAAAATAGTACTTCGTTTCATATGGAATCAGAAAAAAACCTCAAATAGCAAATACATTATTCAGAAATAAGAACATATCAGGAAGTATCACATTACCAGACTTCAGGCTATACTATAAATCTATAGTGATCAAAACAGCATGGTACTGGCACAAAAACAGAGCAGTAGATTTATGGAATAGAATAGAGAACAAAGAGATGAACTCCACTACTTATCACCATTTGATCTTTGACAAGCCTATCAAGAATATTCAGTGGGGAAAGACTCCCCATTTAACAAATGGTGCTGGGTGAACTGGCTGGTGACCTGTAGAAGACTGAAACTGGACCCCCACCTTTCACTATTAACAATAATTGATTCTCACTGGATAAAAGATTTAAACTTAAGACACGAAACTATAAAAATACTAGAAGAGAGTACAGGAAAAACACTTGAAGAAATTGGCCTGGGAGAATATTTTATGAGGAGGACCCTCCAGACAATCAAAGCAACATCAAAAATACATTACTAGGATCTGATCAAACTAAAAAGCTTTTTCACAGCCAAGAGCACAGTAAGTAAAGCAAACAGACAACCTTCAGAATGGGAGAAGATTTTTGCAGGCTATGTGTCCAACAAAGGTCTGATAACTAGAATCCACAGAGAACTCAAGCTAATCAATAAGAAAAGAATAAATAACCTTATTTATATGTAGCAAGAGACTTGAACAGAAACTTCTCTGATGAAGACACACACATGGGCTACAAACACATGAAAAAATGCTCTTCATCCTTAATCATCAGGGAAATGCAAATCAAAACAACTTTGAGATATCATCTAACTCCAGTAAAATTAGCCCAAATCACAAAATCCCAAAACTACAGATTTTGGCATGGATGCAGAGAGAAGGGAGCACTTCTACATTGCTGGTGGGAATGCAAGCTAATATGACCTTTATGGAAAGAACTTTGGGGAACACTCAAGGAACTAGAAGTAGACCTACCATTCAATCTTGCCAGGATCGAATTCCTCTACCAGGTATATACCCAGATGATCAAAAATTATTTTACAACAAAGACATTTGCACCAGAATGTTTATTGCAGCCCAATTAATAATAGCCAAGACTTGGAAACAGTCCAAGTGCCCATCAACCCATGAATGGATTAACAAATTGTGGTATATGTACACCATGGAATACTATGCAGCCTTAAAAAGATGAAGACTTCACATCTTTTTTTTTTTTTGACTTCACATCTTTTATGTTCACCTGGATGGAGCTGGAATATATTCTTCTTAGTAAAGTATCTCAAGAATGGGGAAAAAAAAAGTATCCAATGTACTCAGTACTACTATGAAATCAATATATAACCACCTACACACTCATACAAATGGCAAAACATAACTATAGTCTGGAAAATAGAAGGAAGAGGAGGGGGGTGATATGGGAGGAGAGTATTCAGGGGGACCTCACCTAATGTGCATGATGCAATGGTACATTTTAAAACTATTAAGATATAATTGTTATGGATGTGTTGTTTAGTTCAATGTAAGCATTTCACATTATATATCGAAGCAGTACCCTGAACTCCATAAATGCATCAATGTACAAAGTTATTATTTAATTAACAAAATTAAAAAGAAAAAAAAATAAAATATTTTTTGTAGCAAAAAAAAGAAATGTAATAAATATATCGAAGAAATATATACACTCCCACCCATGTTTACTGTAGCACTCACTATTCACAATAGTCAAAATATGGACTAAACCTATGTGTCCATCAGTGGATGACTGGATAAAGAAAATGTAGGGTAATATATATATACTCAATAGAACATTATTATGCCCTAACAATGAATGAAATTCTGAAATTTATAGCAACATGGATGGACTGGAGACTATTATGTAAAATTAAATAAGTGAAGAACAGAATAGATAAATATGTATGGAGCAATACCCCACACAATCTGTGAAGGTCCCCAAAGCATAGCAGTGACGAGGGAATGATGAAAATGAAGATAATAGAAATAGAGTTTATAGAGTGGGCCCAGGGAGTCAACACCCTTTGTGTGAGAAACAGGAAAACCCCGAACTCCAGATACACTTGGTTTTTATTGTTTCTCTTGATCAGTTAATGAGGGTTTGCAACAACAACAACAGTAACAACATACATACATCATGTCTGAAGTTTCTCCTGCCCTAATTCTGGATTATGCACCCCAATAACCCTTTAACTATTTTTATTACTTTTACTATTTAAGATCCTTACAATCACAAACAGTATTACAGAAAAACAAAGGAAATAGGAGCATGGATTTAGAGGCTATTTGCGACCCATTTAATCCTTTGTATTCCTGTGGGGCAGATTAGTTGATGCATAGTGGCAAGGACCTGTAGTCTCAGCTACTTAGGAGACTGAGGTAAGGGAATCATTCCATCCCAAGAGTACGAAGTTTCTGGGAGCTATAATGCCATGGCACTCCAGCGAGGGCTACAAAATGAGGTGCTGTCTCAAAAACAAATAAGCAAAAAACAGGACAGCCTGCATAGACCTGGCCTTTAGGCTATATTCAGCAAACCTGAACTCTATAGTGATTCTAGCAGATACATGCTACAGATTGGTCCCCACAGGCCCAGGATCCAACCCAGCCCCAGTAATTCCAGGTACCAGATCCATTACCAGGATAGCCCTAGGCTCTGGGCTGAACCCTATGAACCCATACTTTGCACGACAGTGTTCACACTGGCTCCAGCAGATACAGGATCCAAGACTACCACAGAAGACCCTAATGATAGGTTATCTCCACTGGACTGAGGCTCTAAGACCAACCCTACAGACCTAGGCTCTGAGCCAGAGACTACAGACTAGTCTCCACAGACTTAAGTTTTAGGCTCACCTCAGTGCCAGAGCAGTCACTACTGACTCGGGTGCTAGGCCCATCCCAATGGTCCCAAGACTCAGGTTTATCTTGGTGTTTGGCTAGACAGTGAAGACTCAGCCTCAAGGCCTACCACAGCACTAGGTCAGCCACTGTGGACCCAGGCTCTAGGCTCACCCCTTTAGAACTAATTAACAGGTCCTCATGGATCCTGGATTCAAGCCCAAACCCTCAGATTTAGGCATCAGACCCACCTGCTTGTATAACAGCATACCAAGCAAGCTTGTCTGAGGTATCCAGTAGCAAGTGTATCCTCAGCATGCCAAATGGCCATCTCAGAAACTCTGGATGGACTGACAGGTTAAGGGCTTTCACAGGTAGACCCAGCCTAAGAAGACTGAAATCAGTCCCTACTTCTTCAGATACACAGACTATCAATGGAAGATAAACCCAGCAGACATAATACCATTAAAAGAACCCAGTAATATCCCAAAGCTGTCCCTCAAAGAAGGAGATAATATTAACTACTTGACAATTAAAAATATTGTTATAAGGAGGCATGGTATAATTCAAAAACATACAGAGAACTGAGGAAAAATTTGAAAGAATACAGGGGGAATGAACAAAATGAGAAATTTACTAGAGAGATTAAAATAATTTTTTAAAAAAGGAACAGAGATTCTGGATTGGAAAAACAATGAATGAGATACGAAATACAATAAAGAGAATCAAAACGAGAATTAATGACTCTGAAGAAAGAATTTGTGAGCTTGAAGGCAGATTATTTGAAAATACAGAGTCAAATGAGAAAAAAATGAATAAAAAGGAAGGAAGAAGGCTTATGATATTTATCAGATAGCATCAAAAGTGCAAATTTTGGAGTTATTTGAGTTTATAAAGTAGAAGAGCAAGACAAAGGGGTGAGAAAGTTGTTTTGTTTTGTTGAGAAAGAGCCTCAAGCTGTCACCCTTCAGTGCTGTGGCATCACAGCTCACAGCAACCTCCAACTGTTGAGCTCAAGTGATTATCTTGCCCCAGCCTTCCAAGTAGCTGGGACTACAGGTGCCCGCCACAACACCCACCTATTTTTTGGTTGTAGTTGTCCTTATTGTTTGGCAGTCCTTGGCTGGATTCGAACTCACCAGCTCTGGTGCATGTGGCTGGTGCCTCAGCTTCCTGAGCTACAGGCACCGAGCTAGAGAAACCTGTTTGAAGATAGCAGAGCTTTCCAAATCTGAGGAAAGATGTACAAGGCCTCACAAGATAGTCACCTTTGCAGTATTACCTATGGGAAGCTACACACTGACACTGGTGACTACCCTACCCTTCAAAGCGATTTTGGAGTACTTTCTCTGGAATGCCTATCGGAGCTACCATCATACGAGGGCTATCAAGTAAGTTCAGGAAGTCCTTCTAAAAAAAGTGTGACATACGTGATTGCTCAATATCACTATGGTCACCTTTGAAATACTCCCCTTGGCCATCTGATAACAACAGTGATATGCAGCAATGAAGTATGTAGCACTTTTTCTAGGAAAAGTTCCCAAACTCATAAATATTCAGGAATGGCAATGTTAAAGGGCTCCAATCCAATTCAATCTAACAGAGAATCCACTGAGACAATTACAATCAAATTACCAAATTATCAAGGTCAAAAAGTGGATCCTGAAACAGCAAGAGACAAGAGCCAAATAATATATCAGAAAGTTCCAACAGGGCTAGCAATGAGTGGGGTGATACATGCATTAAAAGTGCTAGGGAAAAAAAGAAACCTGCCAAGCAGGAATAATATACCCAACAAAGGTATCCTTCAGACATGAGAGAAAGGTAAAGACTTCCCTAGATAAACAGAAACCCAGCAGCCCAGCAGAGAGTGGGGTGATACATGCATTAAAAGTGCTAGGGGAAAAAAAAAAGCTACCAAGGAAGAATAATATACCCAACAAAGCTATCCTTTAGACAAGAAAGAAAGATAAAGACTTCCCCAGATAAACAAAAGGTTAAAGGAGGTATTTGCCATCAAATATCTCCTACAAGAAATGTTAAAGGGGGTTGGCCGTGGTGGTTCATGCCTATGATCCTGGTACTCTGGAAGGTCAAGGTAGGTGGATTGCCTGAGCTTGAGAGTTCGAGATCAGCCTGAGCAAGAGTGAGACCCCATCTCTACTAAAAATAGAAAAACTGAGGCAAGAGGATCACTTGAGCCCATGAGTTGGAAGTTGTTGTAGGTTATGATGATTGCATGGCACTTTCACCAAGACAACAGCTTGAGACTCTGATTCAAAAAAAAAAAAAAAAAAAAGGAAGAAAGAAAAGAAAAGAAGATAGAAACAAATGTTAAAGGGAATTTTTAAAACATAAAGAAAAGGGTTCTGTTTAGTAACAAAGAAAACATGACAGTACACATTGCTCTGGCAAAAGTAAGTACACAGTCAAATTCAAAATACTTTAATACTACAATGGTGGCATATAAACCACTTATATCTTTAGTATAGATGTTAAAAACAAAACTATGAAATTAATATTAGTAAAATAAGAGAAGTAACGAAGAATCAAAAAATGACCAGAAAAGAATTAACAAAATGGAAGTGGTAAGTGCCTTTTTTTTTTTTTTTTGAGACGGAGCCTCAAGCTATCCGCCTGGGTAGAGTGCCATGGCATCACAGCTCATAGCAACCTCCAACTCTTGGGCTCAAGCGAGTCTCCTGCCTCAGCCTCCCAAGTAGCTGGGACCACAGGCGCCTGCCACAACGCCCAGCCATTTTTTGGTTGCAGTCATCATTGTTGTTTTGGCGGGTCTGGGTTGGGGATTCGAACCCGCCACCTTAGGTGTACGTGGCTGGTGCCTTAGCCGACTGAGCCACAGGTGCCGAGCCGGTAAGTTCTTATGTATCAACAATTACACCAAATGTAACTAAGTCTCAAATAAAAATACATAGGATAGGTGAATTAATTTTTTTTTTTTTTGAGACAGAGTCTCAGTATGTCAACCTCAGTAGACTGCCATGGCCTCACAGCTCACAGCAACCTCAAACTATTGGGCTTAAGCAATTCTCTTGCATCAGTCTCCCAAGTAGCTGGGACTACAGGCACTCACCATAATGCTCAGCTATTTTTTTTGCTTTAGTTGTCATGGTTAGTTAGCAGGCCTGGACAGGGCTCAAACCCTCCAGGGGACCGATGGGGTCTCGTTCTTGCTCAGGCTGTTCTCAAACTCTCAATCCACCTACCTTGATGTACGTGGCTGGCACTCTACTCACCAAGCTATGGGCACCTAGTCTGGGGTGAATGAATTTTTATAAAAAACCAAATATGTACTATTTAGAATTATCTTGCGTTACCTGTAGAACAATCAAAGAATCAAAGTGAAGAGAAAAAAGATTGTCCATTGACATGGAAACCAAAAAATGAGGAGTAACTATACTTATCTTAGATAAATTAGACTGCAAGTCAAAACATGTAAAATGAGACAAAGAAGCTCGTTAGATTATGAAATAAAAAAGGGGTCAATATCAAGAAGATATAATAATTTTAAATAGCATGCACTTCATAACAGATCACTTAAATATATAATGCAAAATTAATGGATTTGAAGGAAGACACAAACTATAATAATACTATCTGGCATTAATAGTCCATTTCAGCAATGGACAGATTACCCAAACAGAAAAGGAAAAGTAAAGAAACAACAGACTTAAAGTATACATTAATAATTAAATGAATCTAACAGACATACAAAGCAGTCCATCCAACACTAGCAGAATACACATGCTTCTCAAGTGCACATAGACCTTCATCCAGAATAGATCATACACTGGGCCATAAAACTAGTCCTAACAAATTTACAAAAACTAAAATTATATTAAACATCTTTTCTTAACACAAAGGTATGAAACTAAAAATCAGTAACAGGAGAAATCTTGAAATACCCACAAATATATGGGAATTAGAATGCATCTGATCAATGGGTCCATGAAGAAATTAAAAGGGAAATTTAAAGAAATCTTGAGATAAATGGAAATAGCAGCACAACATACCAAAACCTATGGCATGCAGCAAAAGTAGTTTTAAAAGGGAAATTTATAGCAATAACCTACATCAAGAAAGAAGAATGATCCTAAATAAATAAACTAACATAATACCTCAAAGAACACTAAAAAACAAGAACAAATTAAGCCCAAGGTTAGCAGAAAGATAGAAATAATAAAAATCAGAACACAAACAAAATACAGATTAGAAAAATAACAGAAAAGATAAATAAAACGAAGAGTTGGGTTTTGGAAAAGATAACAAAATCAACAAAGCTTTACCTTTAGCTAGAATAAGAAACAGAGAAGATACAAATAAAATAAGAAATGAAAACAGAGACATTATAATTGATACTTCTGAAATTCAAAGAATTATAAAGAGAATACTATGAGCAAATATATGTCAACATATTGGATAAGCAAAAAAAAAAATGGACAAATTTCTAGGCAAATACAACCTATCAAGAATGAATCACGATGAAATAGAGAATTGGAACAGATCAATCACAATCATGACTATGGAGGTTGAATCACTAACAAAAAGTCTTCCATTACAAAGAAAAGTCTAGGACCTGATGGCTTCCTGACTGAATTCTACCTAAAAGAAGAATTAATATTGATAATTTTCAAACTCAAAAATGAGTGAAAAATAATATATCTTTAGCCACAATCACTACAAAGAAATATAGGTCACAGGGAATAGCTAACTGGTATCATGAGTCTGAGGGAATATGCATTTCAGGGGAAACGATAGCCAGCTGATTCTTATTATAGTCATTAAATTGAATGAAATTAATTTTAACTGATTGGTTAGCTTATATTAGGTAAAATAATAATGTACTTCTTTGAGTAAAGTTGATCCTTAAAAAAACCTGTGATATTTTCAAGTTTATGTCTCATTTTGTTTCTCAGGTATCTTAAGGTATGCAAAAACAATTAAACTTATAGAATACTATAGGACAAAAAAAAAAGACGTCCTGGGCAGCACCTGTCGCCCAAAGGTGTAGGGCACTGGCCCCATATGCCAGAGGTGGTGGGTTCAAACCCAGCCTCCGCCAAAAAAAAAAAAAAAAAGAGGTGCCTTGCTGTCCCATAAGCTAAACCATACCCAATTGTGATCATAGTAGGAATAGCATTTTTCTCATGATCCCACAGAAAAAATGATAGAGGGCCCTGTGTATCCTCAAACACAGCTGCCCCCCTCTGAGGCTGTGGGTGTGTAGCCCTGTATTTTGTGTGAGTAAAAAAAGGATCTACTTGTGACTGACAATGTATCAATCCTGCATGATGGCTCCTTCCTAACTTGTTACTTCCATAGGATAGGAAAATGCCTCCCTCAAGTATGCCTTTGCTTATCAGGACGCCTAAAATGCCTTTCATAACACCAATTCTGGCTTGGCGCCTGTAGCTGAAGGGCTAGGGTGCCAGCCACATACACTGGAGCTGGTGGGTTCGAACCTTCCCTGGGCCTGCCAAACAACAATGATAACTACAAAAAAAAAACAATAGCCGAGAGTTGTGGCAGAGGCCTGTAGTCTCAGCTACTTGGGAAGCTGAGGCAAGAGAATCGCTTAAGGCCAAGAGTTTGAGGTTGTTGTGAGCTGTGATGTTACAGCACCCTACCATGGGTGACACAGTGAGATGCTGTCTCAAAAAAAAAAAAATTCTTAGGAATTAGAGATAATAGTTTTGAATAATTAAAACTGTATTTATTGGGGGCAAGACACGATTGTAAGAGGGAGTTTACCTAACAAATGCAATCAGTATAACCTGGTTTCTTGTACCCTCAATGAATCTCCAACAATAAATAAATAAATAAATATATTTAATGCTATTGAATTGTCTATTTTAAACTTGTTACCCAGGCCGGGGCATGGAGGTTCACCCTATAATCCCAGGACTCTGGGAGGATGACGCAGGTGGATTACTTGGATTTAGGAGTTTGAGACCAGCCTGAGCAAGACCAAGACTTCATATCTACTAAAAAAAGAAAAACTATCTAGGCATTATGGTGGCAGGTGCCTGTAGTCCCAGCTACTCAGGAGGTTGAGGCAGAAGGATCACTTGAGCCCAAGCGTCTGAGGTAACTGTGAGCTATGACACCACAGCACTCTAGCCAGGGTTATAAAATGAAACTCTGTCTCAAAAATGAATGAATGAATAAATAAATAACTAAAGTGGTTAAATGAATGAGTTTCATGTGATGTGAATTTTGCCACAATAAAAACAGCAGCATCAAATGGAAACTCAGGGGCCTGCTGTGTCAGGTGGTGGTCTCTCAGGGTTTTACAATTTTCCACATGCCCTTTAATAACTAATGTCACACAATAGGCTCACATCCACAAAACATTCTCTACTCCAGATAGCAAAGGTGTGCCAGCTGTGGCGTCAGGGACCCCATATACAGGCGGGGAAAAGTCAGTCCCTACCTCACTCTGTTGTTCCCAAAGCAGCAAAAGTCTCCCACTCTGAGGTCATCTGACACCAGCAAGACAATATTCAGTATGGAGATTCTTGTCACAAACGTCCCATTGACACTTCCAACCAAGCAGCATAGGGACATCCACAGCCAACAGATCCTAAAAGTATTTTAGGGAAAAACAAAACAATACATCACACTCTATCAATTACTATTTGCAGTTTTGGAAACTTGAAACACAAAATAATGTTCCTTATCAATTCTCACTGCACAACATATTAGCCTTGCCTTGCTCAGAAACTAGAATTATTATTTTTTAAAGTAATGTTTGCTATGAAGATGGTGCCATATTTCATCAATTAATTTTGCAAGCATGATGACATTTAATTCCCTTAACATCTTTTCAAACTGTTTTTCATAATCTCAGGCTCTTAAAAATGATAACACTGGTTGATATTGAAAATAAGGCTTAAATATTTGATTTTATGGCATAAAAATGTAAACAAAATTGAAAATCAGGATCTCAGAGCTGGTCAGCCCTACTGCCCTTTTAATAATACATTCTATAACGTCATAACTTTGCTTTAAGCAACATGGATGGGAAAGTGAAGACGAGTATCCAGTAACTTCCTGGGTCTGAGCCTAGGACAAGATAAGGGAAAAAAAGCATTCAGATATAGAGTACATGAATACAAGGAAAGTAATTCCTTCTTTTCTTTTCTTTTTTTTTTTTTTTGCAGCTTTTGGCTGGGGCTGGGTTTGAACCCACCACCTCTGGCATATGGGGCCGGTGCCCTACTCCTTTGAGCTACAGGTACCACCCTCCCTCTTTTCTTCATCAAGAAATTATGAACTCCTAGAAGAAAGTTTGGAAAAAACTCTTGAAGATGTCAGCCTGGGGAAAGATTTTATGAAGATTTCCATGGCAACTGCAACAACAACAAAAATTAATGAATGAGACTTAACTAAACTGAAAAGTTTCTACACAAGTAAAGATGGAACAACGAAAGCAAATAGCCTTCAGAATGGGAAAAGATATTTGCATGTTATGAATCTGACAAAGCCTTCATAACTAGGATATACAGAGAACTCAAAGAATCAACAGAAAAACAACCAACAATCTCATATATCCCTGGCCAAGAGACATGAATAGAATCTTCTCTAAGGAAGACAGACAAATGGCTAAAAAACATATGAAAAAATGCTCATTGTCCCTAATCATCAGAGAAACACAAATATAATAACACCCTGAGATATCATCTAATCCCAGTGAGAATAGCCTGCAATCCCATTACTAGGTATCTACCCAGAAGAACAAAAATCATTTTACCACAAAGACATTTGCACTAAAAGGTTTACTGTGGCTCAATTAATAACTGCCAACTCACGGAAGGAACCTAAGTGCCCATCAACCCATGAATGGATCAACAAATGGTGGTATATGTATACCACGGAGTATTATTCAGCCACTAGAAAAGATAGAGACTTTATATCTTTTACATTTAGCTGGATGAGGTTGAAATACATTCTTCTTAGTAAAGTATCACAAGAGTGGAAAAATGAATATGCAATGTATTCCACACTAATGTGCAACCAAGATATAAACAATTACATGCTCATAAGAACAATAAAAGACCAATATAGTCCAGTTTGAGGGGTAGAGGGAAGAGAAAAGCAGAGCAGGGAGACATTTGACAGAAAGATGGAGAGCATGAGGTGGAATCTCACCTGATGTGCACCTTATGAGGGTGTATAACATGCCCTCTGGGTGAGGGGTTCTTCTACAAATGGAACATTACCCTAGAAGTGAGAACAATGTAACCTAAAAATTGGACCCTCATATTAATTTGAAAAAAAATACTCCAAAAATAAAAAAGAAATTCTATATTTGAAAACCAATGAATGAAATGGAAAATGTAATAGAGAAGGTCAATAGCAGAATTAATCATTCAGAAGAAAGAATATGTGAACTTAGACAAGTTATTTGAAAAAAATATATATATATAGGCAAATGAAAAAAATTGAATAAAAATGAAGGAAGAAAGCTTATCAGATACCATCAAAAGAGCAAACTTTGAAGTCATTCGAGTTTATAACGTAGAAGAACAAGACAGAGGGGTGAGAAACTTGAAGAAATAACAGCAGAGAACTTTACAACAATCTGAGGAAAGATATACAAGGTCTGACAATTAAGTTTACGAACTTGTCCTAGAAAAAGTATATACCCTTATGCCTGAGTACCATGATGGTCAGGTACTACCCTTGGGAAGCTATAAACTGACACCAGTGACTACCCCACCCTTCAAAACAATTTTGGAATTCTTTTTCTAGAATGCCTATTAATCATATGAGGTCTATCAGTCAAGATCAGGAACTCCTTCTAGAAAAAGTGCTACATACATCAGTGGTCAATATCACTATAGTCACCTTTGAAATACTCCCCTTGGCCATTCGATAACCACAGTGACATGCACAATGAGGGAGGTAGCACTTTTTCTAGGATGAGTTCACAGACGTAATTGTCCAACCTCATAAATATCCAGCTATGGCTATGTCAAAGGGCTCTAATCCAATACAACCCACCAGAGAATCTACTGAGTCAATTATAATCAAACTACCAAATATCAAGGGCAAATAGAGGATCCTGAAACAGCAAGAGAAAAGAGCCAAATAATGTATCGGAAAGTTCCAACAGGGCTAACAGTGGATTACTCAGCAGCCCAGCAGAGAGTAGAGTGATACACATATTAAAAGTGCTAAGGAAAAACACTGCCAATGAAAATAACATACCCAACAAAGCCATGCTTTAGACATGAAAGAAAGGTAAAGACTTCCCCACATAAACAAAAGCTGAGGGAGTTTATCACCATCAAATATTTCCTACAAGAAATGTTAAAGGGGGCTGGGCGTGGTGGCTCACATCTGTAATCCTAGTACTCTGGGAGGCCAAGGCGGGTGGACTGCCTGAGCTTGAAAGTTTGAGTCCATGTTGTGCAACAGGGAGACCCTGTCACTACTAAAAAAAAAGAAAAATGGAGGCACAAGGATCCCATGAGCCAAAGAGTTGGAAGTCGTCGTGAGTTATGATGACACCTGACACTCTACACAGGGCAAAGGGAATTTTTAAAACTTAAAAGAAAAGCACTCTGTTAAGTAACAAAGAAAACATATGACAGTACAAATCTCAGTGGTAAAAGTAAGGACATAGTTAAACTGAGAATTCTTTAATATTGCAATGGTGATAATTAAATCACTGACATCTTTAGAATAAATGTTAAAAAACAAAACTATTACATTATTATTAGTAAAATAAAGAACTGACAAAGAATTAATAAAAAATTAACCAGAAAGGAATTAACAAAATGGAAGTAGTAAGTGTATACCTATCAACAATTATAGCAAATCCAAATTAAGTCTCCAATAAAAATACATAGGGTAGGTGAATGCATTTTTTAAAAGTCCCAAATATGTACTATCTAAAAGAATCTTGCTTTACCTGTAAGGAAAATCACAGAATAAAAGTGAAGAGAGGAAAAAAGATAGTCCATGAACATGGGAACAAAAAAATGAGCAGGAAATGAGCAGGAGTACCTACCTCTACTTACTTTAGATAAAATGGACTTAAGTCAAAAAAAGTAAAATGAGACAAAGGAGGTCATTAGATTACAATAAAGGGGTAATATGAAGAAAATATAATAACTGTAAATAGTATGCACTTAACATTAGATCTCTTAAATATATAATGCAAATAAATATTAATGAATTGGAAGGAAAACTATAATATAATAATGCTATGTGACATTAATAGTCCATTTCAGCAATGGACAGATAATGCAGACAGAAAAGCCAAAGTAAAGAAACAACAGACTTAAACTACACATTAAATTAAATGAACCTAACAGACATGTACAAAGTATTCCATCTAACACCAGAAGAATACACATACTTCTCAAGTGCACACAGAACTTAGTCCAGAATAGATCATATACTAGGCCATAAAACTACTCTTTACAAATTTACAAAAACTAAAATTACATTGAATATCTTTTCTGACCATAAAGGTATGAAACTAAAAATCAAACAGGAGAAATCTTGAAAAACCCACAAATATGTGGAAATTAAAATGCATCTCATCAGTGGATCAATGAAGAAATTAAAAAAGAAATTTAAAGGGTGGCACTTGTGGCTCAGAGGAGTAGGGCACTGGCCCCATATGCCGGAGGTGGCAGGTTCAAATCCAGCCCCGGCCAAAAACTCCAAAAAAAAAAAAAAAAAAAAAAAAAAAAGAAAAAGAAAAAAGAAATTTAAAAATATTATGAGATAAATGGAAATGGAAACACAACATATCAAAACCTGTGGCATGCAGGAAAAGTAGTACTAAAAGGGAAGTTTATACCAATAATAACTGACATCAAAAAAGAAGAATGGGTTCAGTGCCCATTGCTCAGTGAATAGGGTGCAGGCCACATACTCCAAAGCTGGTGGGTTCAAGCCCAGCCCGGGCCTGCTAAACAATAATGACAACTGGAACCAAAAAATAGCCAGGCCTTGTGGTGGGTGCCTGTAGTCCCAGGTACTCCAGAGGCTGAGGCAACAGAATTGCTTAAGCCTAAGACTTGGAGGCTTCTGTGAGCAGTAATGCCATGGCACTCAACTAAGGGCAACATAGTGAAACTCTGTCTCCCCCCAAAAAGAAGAATGATCCTAATAAGTAACCTAACTTAATACCTCAACAAAGTATAAAAACAAGAACAAATTAAGCCAAAGATAGCAGAAAGTAAGAAATAATAAAAATCAGAGCACAAATGAACAAAATACAGACTAGAAAAACAACAGAAAAGATCAATAACATGAAGAGTTAGGTGTTGGAATCAAAATCAACAAACCTTTACCTTAGCTGGACTAGGAAACAGAGACAAGACACAAAATAAGAAATAGGGCACTGGCCACATACGCTGGGGCTGGCAGATTAGAACCTGGCAAGGTTCTGCTAAACAATAATGACAATCACAACAAAAAGATAGCTGGGCATTGTGGCGGGGGGCCTGTCCTCCCAGCTACTTGGGAGGCTTAGGCAAGAGAATCACTTAAGCCCAAGAGGTTGAGGTTGCTGTGAGCTTTAATGGCACAGCACTCTACTGAGAGTGACACAGTGAGACTCTGTCTAAAAATATATAATACATAATAATAATAAATAAAGGAAAGAGGAGACATTGTAATTGATACGTCAGAAATTCAAAGAGCCATAAGAGAATACTATGAACAAATATGTAACAACAATTGGATAGCAAAGAAGAAATGGATACATTTATGGAAAAATACAACCTGTCAAGAATGAATCATAATAAAATAGAAAATTAGAACAGATCAATCACAGTCATGACTATGGAGGTTGAATCAGTAATAAAAGTCTTTCATTACAAAGAAAAGTCTAGGACCTCATGGCTTCCCTACTGAATTCTAACAAAAATTTAAAGAAGGACTAATACTGACCATTTTCAAACTCTTCAAAAATAACAAGGAAGAGTAAATTCTTCCACGCTCCTTTTATACGGCCAGTATGTCCTTATATCAAAGGTAAAGACAATACGACACAAAAAAATCAAGAGGAAAATATCCCTGATGAACACTGATGCAAAAATACTGAGCAAAGTACCAGCAGACTGAATTCAACAGCACAAAAAAGGATAATTCACCATAACCAAGTAAAATTTATCCCAGAGATGTAAGAATGGCTCAAGATACAAAAATCTATACATCTAATAGATACCATTAGTAGAAGAATGAAGAACAAAAAGCATATAATACCCTCAATATGAATGAGAAAAAGCGTTTGGCAAAATTCAATATCCTTTGAAAATTATCAACAAATTAGGTATGGAAGCAATGTACCTTAAAATAATAAATGCTATATATGACAAAGTCACTGCTAACATCATACATACTGCTAACACTTTGACAACAAAAAGTTGAAAGTTCTTCCTTTAACATCATTTTCGTAATAATATGGAAATTCCAACTCTCATCACTTACATTCAACATAGTATTGGAAGTCCTAACAAGAAAGAAATAAACGACATTCAGTTCAGGAAAGAAAGAAGCTAAACTGTTCTTGTTTGCAGACATGATTTTACATATAGAAAACCCTAAAGACTCTATCAAGGAATTGTGAGAACTAATGAACAAATTCAGTAAAGTTGCAGGATACCAACACACAAAAATCAACAGTGTTTCTAAACACTAATAATGAACTGTATAAAAAATAAATCAAGGGCTCTGTACCCATACACAGTGGTTACGGTGTCAGACACATGCACTGAGGCTGGAAGGTTAGAACCCAGCCTGAGCCCACTAAATAACAATGACAATTGCAACAACAAAGAAATAATAGCCAGGCATTGTGGCGGTGCCTGTACTCCCAGCTACTTGGGAGGCAGCAAGAGAATCGCTTAAGACCAAAAGTTGGAGGTTGCTGTGAGTGTGATGCCATGGCACTGTACCAAGGGTGACGTACTGAGACTCTGTCTCCAAAAACAAAAAGGAAAAGAAAAAAGAAGTCAAGAAAACAATGTCATTTATAATAGCTACCAAAAAATACTTGGGAATAAATTTAACCAAAAAGGTTAAGTATTAATACACTGAAGACTAGAAAACACTGATGAAAGACATTGAAGAACACACAAAGAAATGAAAAGATACCCCATGCTCACAGACTGAAAAAAATCAATGTTTTTGAAATGTCCACACTACCCAAAGAAATCTACAAATTCAATGTAATTCTTATCAAAACTCTGATGACAAAAAGTTTTCACAAGGAAGAAAAATATTCATAAAATTCATAAGGAACCATGAAAGACTTCTAATAACCAAAGTAATCCTAAGCAAAAAAAAAAAAAAAAAAAAAAAAAAGCTAAAGGCATCACACTAACTGACTTCAAAATATACTGCATAGTAAATCAAACTCTTAGGCTTAAGCAATTCTCTTGCCTCAGCCTCCCAAGTAGCTGGGACTATAGGTGCCTGCCACAATGCCTGGCTATTTTTCTGTTGCCGTAGTTTAGCTGTCCTGGGCCAGGTTCAAACCCACCACCCTGGGTGTTATGTGCCTGGTGCCATAACCACTGTGCTAGAAGCGCTGAGCCAACAAAGCCATTATTTTGGTAAGTACAGAAACAACTGAACAAACAAATGTATAAAATATATCAAAAACAGTATTTCAAGCCTTGCTTTAGGGAAAGGTTCATGAGAAGACATAAAATAAAAGATACTCAATAAGTTCACAAATAAGTCACAACATCCTTAGTCTTCTGGGAAATGCAAATAAAATTCCCAATCAGATACTAATTCATATCTTTTATAACCACTACAATTAAAAACTGTCACAAAACCAAAAGCTGGTGAGGACGTGGAGCAACTGGTACTTCATACACTGATGCTAAGGCTGCAAAATATTACAGGGACTTTGGACAACATTTTTGCAGTTTCTTAAAAAGTTAAACATAACCCAACATGTCGTCTAGCCCTTCTACTCCTAGGTGTCTACTCAAGAGAAATGAATGTTTTTGCTCATATGGAGACTTCTGAAACAAAGTTCATGACAGCTTTATTCAAAACAATCAAAACACATAAAGAATTAAAATGTCCATCAACTCATAAATAGTTGAACAATATGCTATACAGCCATACAACTTATGCTCTGGTTCAACAATGAAAAGGAATTGATTTTCCTATAAACACGAAAGCAAGGGCAGACCTCAGAATCATTACACCAAGTGAATGAAACTAGACAAACTAGATTACATATGCATAAACCACTGGCATAAATTCCCTTATACAAATATCATAGATATTTTTGTCTATAGATACAAAATGCAGTATTATAAATATTTCGAAACAACCTTTAGTACTATGTCATCATGTCGATAATTTCTTTGATTTTTATTAATTTGCATATGGCATATGCTTAGTGTAAAACTTCTCAAAATGTAAATCAAGATCCCTCTGCAGAGATAACCATGATTAGCAATCAAACATACATATTGCCAAATGTAAACATACATATATAATACATATGGTATTTACACAAATAACATATTAGTCTATCTGGCAAATATTTGAAAGTTCATTATTCACCTTTTCACTGAAGATTTTTTCAGAAGTATATGGAAATTGACTTGTTAAGATTATAAAAGTCGGCTTGGCGCCTGTGGCTCAATCGGCTAAGGCGCCAGCCACGTACACCTAAGGTGGCGGGTTCAAATCCCCAGCCTGGGCCCGCCAAACAACAATGATGGCTGCAACCAAAAAATGGCCAGGCGTTGTGGCGGGCGCCTGTGGTCC
>CAUYQV010062892.1:0-18913 GCA_963574575.1 Galagoides demidoff
GGGACCACAGGTGCCCGCCACAACGCCTGGCCATTTTTTGGTTGCAGCCATCATTGTTGTTTGGCAGGCCCGGGCTGGGGATTCGAACCCGCCACCTTAGGTGTACGTGGCTGGCGCCTTAGCCAATTGAGCCACAGGCGCCGAGCCTCCCTTCTCTTTTCACTGAAGGTTGCTTATGAAATATGTTTCTTTTCTGAAAAGGGAACAGAGCACACAGACCACTGCTCCTAGTTCCTCCAGGATTTCCAGGAGGATTTTTGAGCACTCAAGCCCTCCAAGTTTTCCATGATGCCAACGCAGATCAGAGTCAGGCAATAGCAGGACTGCACAGGGCTTCTCCCAGGACCTACACTCCTATGAATGGCATGAAATAGGCATGCTTCAGGCTGGTGGGTGGAGCCCCTGAAATCTGGGAAGTGGAACTTCTGGTCCATTTCCATCAGCTCCATAGCAAGCCTGTTCCCCAGACTCAGAGAGCTTGGGACTCCCAAAGTCCTATCAAGTGGTCACAGCGCTGGGTGCACTCTGATACCAGGTCAGTATCCTGCATCTGTTGGTTGTGGATCCCAGAAAGAACTAGGGATTAAAGCTCAGGGCTATCATTTTAGGGGTATTCCTAAATCTCACCCTTACCTTTCTGGTTCTTCTGCATTTTCCTTGAAGCTTAATATTAATTTTGAGTTCCCCTGAGTCTTCTAATAAGGAGAGACTTTCAATAATGAGGCAACTAGAGTATCTAAAAAGCCAGTCTTCCCTTGGCTATGCTGCTTCTTATCTGAAGACCCACAATAAGGTATTTCAAATTTCTGAACCTCAGCATCCTGCTACGTAAAGCACAACTACTAAAACCCAGTGCTAAGTACATAGAAGGTCTCTCAATCCCAACCAAGAATAAACAAATAGGTATATGTGTGCATAATTGTGTGCGTACGTATATGTGTGCGTGTGTGTATGCTGAATGTTAAAGGAAGATATAGTGAGAATTAAATAATATAGCACATGTGAATGTGATTACTGGAGGCTCCACAGAAAATGAACATAATGGTTTCTTCTGGGGGAGAATGGTTGGTGGGGTGGGGGCTGAGAAGAACAGCTTCTTTTTCTTTCATATCCATATGTAGTATATGCCTATGAAATCACTTTTATAATAAAGTTCGTGATTTAAAAAAGAATATAATTAAAGGCGATATTCGGTTTATCCAAAGACATTTTTATCCTAAGCTTTTAGGCAAAATTATTTTGCTACTTTGGACCAACATATAATAAATGAAACTGGTATAAAAATCGACATTATATTTTAGCTTTAAAACTATATTAATATCTTATCTAGGTTGTTCTAACTTGGTGAAAAATCACATTGATTGAGTTGAATTTATAGATTACTTACAAAAGGTTCCCATTAACTCAAAATGCATTTCATTATTATACAACAAACCCATAGAACAATACCTTAAAGTACAAGTTCGTACTGTGCTAATGAACAGACAAATGTCTGGAGAAGATTCCCACGTAAGTGCCACCTGTTCCTACAGGGAAGATGCCCAGGATTGGGCAGGGATTTGGGTAGAGACAGGACAGAGCTGGAGAGGTTACCTACCACAGTTAGAAATTTTGTCGGAATAGACTAATACGTTACATGTATCATTAAATATGAATTCTCTTTAAAAGCAGAAAAGACTCTTTGGCAATTCTTTATTCTAAATCTCCATTTTTACAGACAGGGAAACCAAGGTATAGAGAGGGAAGAGAGAAACTCCTGGCTCAGATGTCCACATCCTGTCTTCACTTTTAGGGTAAACAGTGATGGTAACATCTGCCACAACTCTTGGCAATACAAAATCACTGTAGGCCAAAGCATCTCCCCAAGGGATTGGCCGCCGACAATAGTGGCCACTTTTTAATGAGATTTTGTTATAGAGTGAATCACTTAGTAAATGCATTTCTCAACTCCAAATAGTGGAGTTTAAAAAAAAAAAATTAAATAGCCCCAGAGGACTTTTCCCTGGATGTGGGTGGACTTGAGTATGCAAGTTCCTAGGACCTGCAGGGAAACCTGGCAGGCACCATGCGTGGATGCTGCTTTTTGGAGCTCAAGACCTCCAGACAGGACACCAGGTCATAATAATGCTGAACACAATTACATACAATATTTTCATACCATCTGAGCTACTTAAAAATGCCTTCTGAAATCGGCCTTTAACAAAGGAAAACAGTTCAGGCAATTAGGAACTAATGAGAACCATGTCTATCCAGTGGTTGATAAAGATCAGGAAAACCAACACCCGGAAAAGCTGACTCAGCCTCTGGTTTCAGCAGGGAGCAGAGGGAAGGTAGTGGGCTGGAAGGGAATTCACCTCTTCAAAGACTTTTCCCTGGACTTGGGTGGACTTGGGTAAGCAAGTGCGTAGGACCTGCAGGGAAATCTGCATGGATGATGCTTCTTGGAGCTCAACACCTCCAGACAGGTCACCAGGTAACTACGTCCAGCTGGGCTCCTTGCATTCCGGGGCCAGATATCTCCGCTCCCTTCCAGCTGAGCCTGGAGCCTAAAGCCTTCCAGAACTGATGGCCCTTCAATCCTGTCAAAGGGCCGCTAATCATGCCTGCAGATTGACGTCACAGGACTGTTTATGCAGCGGCCCTGCTGGACCAGTCTGATAGCTAAGGCAAAATGCTGCTCCAAAAATGCAGGGAATGCATCTCAAATAGGCAGCCAGAGACTGGCCCTAGCTTTCATTGCTATTTTTAAGATACCTCTATCCCTGGCCAGTCCAGTTTGGAACCCGAAACCTCAGTTTTATTTGACCACATTTATCTCTAGAGGTCACTGAAAGCTAAGAATAAGAAGGGTCATTGAGTTCCCAACACTATTTGCCAGAAACTCAGGGCAAACTTTGTTTCCCACCATGGAAGCAGTTTTTAACACTGGCTCTGGGGCTAAATATTTCTCTTATCACAGTCCCTTCCCACTTCTTTCTCCTCTTCCTCATCTCCCCCCACCTTGTATCTCAACTATCTTAGTTCCTGGCTTAGAAAAGCATCCAGAGGAGGTAGGCCTTCCCTTTCTAAATCTCCAGAGATCAACCCAGGTGAGTTGACAAAACACGCAGGGAGTAAGACCCAAGAAGGTGGAGATTTCCATCAACAACCCCTATAAGCCCTAGAAAATGTGGCTCCCAACACGCTTCTATGATATATTTTATCTAGATTGCAGGCAGACCCCACTCTCCAGACATCTGCCTGCACTTTAAAGCATGTCTTTATTTTAAATGTAACCCTCAGTGTAACCCAATAGTCTTCACACTGTAGTCAGAGCTTGCTGTCATCACCGCCCTCCAAGAGCCACTTGGTGGTAGGTACCCTGTTGCCCTAAGAGAGACCCCACACACTTCAGTAGACTGGCATGATCTCCTGGACCTGGCTTTCATTTTTCTTCCAGCCTCTTCTCTTGTAGCTTACCCCTCACACTCTCCCTAGCGGCAGCATTCTCCATGGACCTCCATCACCACCTGACTTCCCCACTTTACTGCCACACTGCCCAACACCCTCCTCACCCCTCCTTACCCACCAAGCTGATGTGGCTATATGAATGAGGAGTTTTAACAAGATAATCCCTACGGCCATTCTTGCACTGCTCATCCTTCAGGCTTCATATCCCTTTAAACTTTCCCTGAACACTTACATCTAGGTTGGTTAATGCACAGCCTCCCTTCTTTGGGCCCTCATGGCTCCATGCAGTTACCCTATTGTAAGGTCTTAAAACCATGTTATGATTGCTGGTTTACTTACTCATCGGCTCCATTTAGACTTCTTAAGCAAGGCACTGTATCTTGTTCACTGTTAAATAATCAATGCCAAGCCTAGAGTAGGGTCTCAAAAATATTTGCATAATGAATCTCTACTCCTCACAGGTACTGAGAGAGAGTAAGGAAAGTAATGGATGCTCCAAAACCTTGATCTTGATTTCAGCTTCTTCTTGCAATGGCTTATTTTCTACAAACAAATTTTCTTGGCTGAACTGAAGTATACTTCTTATACCTGTACTCACGGATAATTTTGCTACACAGAATCTTATCTAAAATGGGCCACAGACAGGCCATAATCCTGTCTACTTACATAGAAACTGTGAGAGTTTACCAGAGCTGCACAAATACAAGAAGGCTCAATCAGATCTATGTACAACAATTAAGTTTGTGAACTCATCCTGGAAAAAGTGTCACATGCCTCATTTTTGAATATTACTTTGGTCACCTCCAAAATATTCCCCTTGGGAAGTTACGTAAAAACACCAGCAACTAGTCTACCCTCCAAAGCAATTTTGGAACCCTTTTTCTAGAATGATGATCAAATTTGTCCTTGATGTCTTGAAAGCCAATAAAATATCTTCTTTTCAATACTTCCTTTAACTTTGGGTAAAGAAAAAAGTCACTAGGAGCCAGATCAGGTGAGTAGGGAGGATGTTCCAATACAGTTATTAGTTCACTAGCTAACAACTCCCTCACAGAGAGTGTCATGATGTAAGAGCCATGAGTTCTTGGCCAAGATTTTCAGTTAAAATGTTCCTGTTTCCCTATCGATGTTTACTTGTTCTTCTGTGTTTCCCACAGTAAGCTGATGATTCTGATACACACTTTAATGAATTTTTAAAGTGTTTTTCTCAGTCCTGCTCATTACTGGCATCCTAACTCCTCCTCATTACTGACACTTCCTCTCTCCTCAGAAAAACATTTAATCCATTTGTATACTCCTATTTTCTTCATGGCATACTCCCCATAAACTTGGAGTAACATGTTCCTGACTTCACTTCCACTCATGCCAATTTTAATAAGAAATTTATGAATATTTGTTCATTGCTCTAATTCAAGCTCCAACACTCTCACTATGGCCCACAAAAACATGCAATAATGAACTCCACTCAGCAAGATACCACCACATGTGAGACACTGATATACCAAGGTTATGCAACCTTACTGAGTTGTTTGTACAGTGCTGCCAATGTAACCACGCAGTGGCAAGTTCATGAACTTAAATGTCAGACCTCATATACTCATAACACCTAGCATCCTGGAATGCTGAGAAGTACTCATGCCCCCTGATTTCTCATTCAACCTCCTGGCAGTCATATGGCACTTGTAAATACATACAATCCACATTGATTGAAGTAGAGTTGGGAGATGAAGAAAGATTGGATTTGGGCAGATTTGGATTGAAAGAAAACTTGCCTAAATTAGACCTATTTTCAGCTTACAATCTGAGGGCCATTAAAGATGCTTTTTGTTTAAGCCAGTTGAGCCACTGATATATCTGGAAAGCATATTCATTAGTGTTAGTGGAAGAACCGATGGTCGGGGGAAAGTTGCGAAATCAGACTCTTGGTGCTCTACTTGTGTAATAGACAAGCACTTCTAGATTGACTAAAGACAGAAATAATGTCAACCTTGCCTCCCCACACAGCAAGTCACCTAGAACTGAACTCTTGTATGGACGTGAGCTTTAGTTCAGAGTCTGCATTAGAAACCTCTTTAGTCTTAGAGAACTCTTTAGCTTTCTAAGCCAGCTTGTTTTTATGTAAAATGAGAAGCTGTAATAAGATGATTTCTATAATCCCTTCCAGGTATAAAAATAATTTTGTAATTCTCATTTTCCAGTGCCTGTTTAGTGCAACTGTGTTGACTGACGTCCTGAACCCTGCAATAGCAGATCTAGATGCCTTGGGAAAGGCCTTAAGCTGGTCTGGACTCTGTACTGTGTAACTCCAGCACCACAGACAGACAGTCTAGCACTAGCCATAAACAGAGCTGCTGGGCAGGATGTGATCTAGCAGCAAACCATCTGTCATATGACTCTAGTACCAGGGTCAGACTCTCGATAGCCCCAGATGTAGAAAAAAACCTGAAAAATATGGACTGAGATAAATTGATATCTATGTATAAATGTATTAATCCATTCTTGGGTCTACTCCCTGATTTTTCATCTTTTCTTGGTTGGCTAGAGTTGAACCCTGAAGTTATTGCTCTTGGGACCATAATACCCTTCTACCTAAACCATCAACTGGTGAGGTTGTTTCACTTCACTATCTGAGCTGGGAATACCAATTAGTTTTCTTTCATCAATGGTCTCAGACTGTGAACCTGACCCTAACCAGCTATCTTGGATACCAAGGTGCTCCATGTTAGGGAAAGCAGGGCAGACACTCCCAGGGCCATCGCTGCTGCAAACATCACTGAAATATCAGACAGACATCAGGAGCTTTTATAGAAGATGTTATTGGGGGTGGTCAGAGAAAGCCCTACATTGGTCCCACAATACCAGTATTTTTGTTATTGTAAATATTCTGCTTTTTTACTATACGAAGTATATTCATCTTTGATCAAGCACTTTATTGGGATTATCATTTCACCCATGTATAAAGGGGTGACATAAATGATTTCCCTCTGCTCTGCTTCTCTTTATTTGCCCTCCTGGGTAAATAGTGGAGAGTGTTCTGTTTCTTGGCTTCGATGATCCCTATGGTAACACTAAGTTGGGCAACTCCAGAATTCTAGTTTAATGTGTCCGAGATTTAGGTGAAAATTGTTTCTTGGACTTCCTAATGTCATTTTAAATATAACATGATTGAAATTAAATTTATCATATTTACCATAAAATGAGATTTTCTTAACCTTAGCGTCTTCCCTATCCATGTCAACGGAACCACAATTTCTCAGTCCTCTGACTTGCAGCCCAAACTTTGAAGATATTCTTAACTCAGCCTCTCCCATGTCTATTGTCACCAGCTTTGTAACATACAACATGAAATGGCTCATATTCTCCCTCCTTTTAGGTCTTCCTCCACCCTGATGTATGCCCAGTGTGGTTCATGTCTAAATGATGCAGCAGCCCCGCTGTCCTCCCTGAGTTCTCCCAACCCTAGGCCATCTACCTTCCTCTCTGAGACCAGATCAATTTTCCTAAACCTACCCTGTATCTTCTTTCGCATCACATTAAAATTCCTGTTAGATTTCAGGACTCCCTGTTATTTCCTTCATCCGGTCTATTCACATTCAACAACATTCCAGGAGTTTCTACATGTATTTCCTATATTAATCCCCATTAATATCTTGCAAGCATTCTCCTTGCTAACCACATTGCCAAGCCCCAAGTATATCTAACATTCTGTATTTATCTCACCCTGTGACTTGCCCATGCTGAGCCTCCATCTAGAATGCTCTCCCTCTTGTCCTTAAGAGGTCCCAGTCTTTCCATCCTAGACCCCAACAGCCCCCTTCTCCTCTGAAAACCCATGAAGCTCATATGATCACTAAATAATCTGCTCTTTCCTCCTTGTTTTCTTCCCAATCAGTTTTATAAACCTCTTGTTGGTAAGGACAAGGATATATAGTTCTACGTCTGCTCCACAGTGTCCAACAAAAGGCACACACAGATATTTTTTGATTCTTTGAAATTGATTATAATGACAGGGGAAGCAGGACACAGAAGAAAAGGAGAATGGTGCACAGTCATGTGTCACTTGACAACAGTTTTGTCATTGCGTGGACATCACAGAATGCACTTATACAAACTGAGAGGGTGCAGCCTGCTACATAGCCAGGCTTCATGCTGCAGCCTATTGTTCTTGGCTGCAAACTCCCACAGAAGGTGACTTCAGGCAATCGTAACACAATGGTGAGTATTTGTGCCTCTAAATGTAGAAAAGGTACAGTAAAAATACAGCATAATCTTACATAGGAACACTATCACGTAAGTGGTTCTAGATAATCATTCAGATCTGTTACTTCTGGTCCTCTTACTTCCTTCTGAAGATTAATTTACCTGCAGAATTGAACCTCCTGGTCAAAGTGTGAGTTTTCAGGCTGTGTTCCTTCTTTCAGCTGGCTGACGTTGAAAAAGGAGAGGGTGTGGTTGACAAAGCCATGCAGAGTCCCATTATGACTGTAGGAGTACTGGTACACGAGGCGGGGGATGAAGTCAGAGGTGATGGCGATGACAAAAGCCTAAGGAACAGAACCACAAGCACTAAGGAGCAGCCAGGCCACATGCTTTCCAAAGGCACAGGGTTCACTTGGCTGAGGGACTGTCCACTCTTAGGCTCTCCATCTGAAGGAGCTGCTCTGATTGACACGGGGGCAGAGGCAGCACACTGGGGTCCTGTCCCTGAGCCCATGCAGCTGGGTTTTCTGGTAGTTCCTCCTCTTGTCTATATGAGTCAACCCATCAGACAGCGACTGTTGAGAGAGCTAATAGCAGTCACTGCAATGAAGGACACTAAGCCAGTTTGAAATGTCTGGTGTTGGAGGGATGGATCCACCTTTAGGACATATGAATTGGCATTGGTATTGGCCAGGCCAAAGCAGAGTGCACCACTTTCTGAGAAAATAACCTGTACTGTTGAGTGTGCCTCTTAAGGCCAATGGAGAACGAAATTGAATGGCTGTGGATATTTGCCCCTGAGTGACACCAGAAAGCCAGGATTACCAAGAATATGATCCCACAGTTTCCTCAATTTGACCATTAGCTCTCAACACTTTTTAGCACATCATAGAATAGTTGTTCCTTTATCCCTTTAATCCATTTTACTTAAGAAAAGTGAGACACAGAGGGAAAAGGAATAGGTCCTGCTAGATGGAGCCACACCCCCCCCACACAGGGTCTGGAATATCTAAGTGCTCCATAAATACCTACAGAGCAAACCAAGTGACGGATGAATGATTGCATGTTTGAACACGGAGGAACTTTCTGCAAAGAAAATCTTAAATCTTTTTGGCAGGTGTTTATGCTGTATTCTGCACCAACAATTAAAGCTCTTTACAAAAATGTAGCTTAGAAATTGTGTTCTAAATGAATACGTGAGTGTGGATGGCCATAACCATGCTTGAGAACGAATAACTCATTTACAATAACCACAGCTACAACTTACTGAGTACTTGTTGTATATCCTTTCATCCACCTACTTAATTTCCAGAATGTTCCTATTTGGTGAGCACTATAATTAGCTCCTATTTCACAGATAAATAAACAGGCCTTTGAGAGGCCAGGGAAGTAAACCTTTGCATCACTCTGTTCTTTAGATGGGAACGTGGTTAATACTCAGGCCCTCTCTTCTAGTAGACACAATTCCAGGGTAGCAACCAATTCATTTTCCAAACTGCACTTTATTTCTAAGCCTCAAGATGTGTTCTTGCTAAATCAAAACATTAGAAATGCAGTGGGCAGATTTTCCCTGCCTCTCCTCGCGCCTCTCCAGACATTTTACGTGTTCTTGGTAGGAAATTAGGTTAACGCCAAATCAGTGTTGTTTCTCTCCCAAGTGGAAATGGGCCGTGGCTGTCTGCTGTTCACCAAATTGAATGATCCTCTCCTGGGAGGTGGAGCAGGAGGCCCTGCCTGGCTACCATCCATACTGAACACGACAGAAAAGGAGCCGCTGGCTTGGGCCTGGCAGGATTTCCTCTGTAGCATGGACATGTCTGGCAAGGCAGTTAAGGAGGTCACAATAGGTAGGACCCCTCTTCTTCCATGTCCTATCTTAACCTACACAGTGCCAGAATCCACCGGGATAATTAAGACTCTGCATTGACAACTTGGAGGGACCATAATTAGGAATTGTGGCCTGGGCAGTGCTCCAAGTATTGTTTAACTCAGAGGTAGAATAAGAAAGGAAAGAGATGAATAGATATGTAGAATTCTTTCCTCATTATTCTTGGCTCTGAGGAAAGATCTGATTTTGACTCTTAAGGGTGAGGTATGCATTCTGATGGATAATTGCCCTTCTTTCTCTCAGTGAAATCAGAAGTAAAACTCCACAGCTCTGGCAACAACATGATGAGTTACAAGGCACGTGTGCACTATTAACCAGGGGTCTGTCTCAAGCAAAGCTCCAAATGGAAAAGGCTGCGGGTAACAGTGTTGGGGGTCCTGCTTTGAAGCCCTGAGCTCCTCTGCACACACTGCCTACAGAGCCAGGTGTCGGGAATGTGAGCACTTACATTGCTGATAACAGAGAACTTGCCGATTCCAGAGAGAATGTCAAACCAGATTCCTGTAAGACAGAAAAGAGAGCATCTGGTTCACTCCCACTCGTGGCCAGTGATGACAGTGCTGCAGCTCAAGGTGACGTTGTACAGGCAAGTTACCAGGGAGGCGGGTGAGGCTGTCCAGACACGGGCTTGTCTGGAAAGGCTTAGGTGGTCCCCTGTCTGGAAGCTCAGAGCCTAAGTGGGTAACGTGGCCTCCAAAGGCCTCCCTGCACCCAAGGAAATGAGGGCGAGGAACACAGCAGGTGAAGAGGCAAGGGTTCTCCCAGTCCTCTTGATTCTTAACACTGTGTGTGTGTGACAGTGGCCAGAGGGACAGAGGGCAGGAGGGAGGTGAACCTGCTCTGGCCTCTGAGTTGGGGACATACCGATATCTTTGGTCCTCACAGCATCAGGCCGTCGCAGCTCTGTCACAAACTTCTTTGCATCAAGCCGCACTTCGATGACATTGTTGAGAAGGGCAAACACAGGTGCCAGAGGGAAGGAGGCCACGAAGAGGGTGACGAAACCAAACTGGATGACTGGGAGAGAGAATGGCATTGGGGACTTCAGCAGGGCCAACCAAATTTAGAACAGTCCTGCCATGCCAGGGCAGCCCCTTGTCTTTTCGTACCCGATCTCTTTTCCTTCTTAGTATTTCTTATTTCCCCCCTTTCTCTTGGGCACCACATACATAAGTATTTCGTTCCCAGTACCTGCAGGCCTGTTGGCTGAGGCTGCCACTGTAAGCAACACTCTGCATTGAGCATGGTAGAGAGATGTCCTAACTTTTTCCGTCGCTCTTCACCTCCATTCACTAATCCTCTTCATGTAATCCCAAGGTTGACAGACTTTCTCAGTGAAGGGCCAGGATAGTAAATATTTTTGGATTTACAGCCCATATGGTCTTGTCACAACCACTCACCTCTGCCATTGCAGAGTGAATGCAGCACATAAACAAATGGGCGTGGCTGTGTTCCAATAAAAACTTTATTTACAAAAGTAGTAAATAAGGCAGGTTGGATTTGGCCCGCGGGCCATAGTTTGCCAACCTTGATGTAACTTTTAAAAACCGCCTCCCAAATGTGTACTCTCCTTTGTGTGTCTAGAGTCACTGCCTTTGTTTAGAAAGCTTATTCATCCATCACATATTTATTGAGCGTTCACTAAGTGTCAGGCCCTGGGCCAAGTATTTGAGGAGACAAAAGTCTGATCCTGCCTTCATGGAGGTAGGTTTAGAGGGGGCAGGGACAAATGCACAGGAAGATGTGCCAGGAGAGAACAAAGAATGTGCCAGTGTAGCGGGGACCCAAAGACGGGGAGAGCTCAGTTTGCTCAGGGTAGGGACTGCAGGAAGTCCCCAGGGGAACACTTGAGTGAGCACAGTCTTTAAAGACTAGGCTGCAGTTTTTGGAAGATTGAATCAAAGAGATAGTCCAAGCCCAGGGAGCAGGGTGAGCAAAGGGATGGGGGCAGCCTGTGCTCACTGGGCAGCTGGCAGGAGTCCGGGCCCTACCTGGACCATTGTAAAGGCCTCCCCAACTAGTGTCCTGTCACCAGTCCCAGGCTGCTAGAGTCTAACCAGCACACAGCCCCTGTAATAAGATCTTGTCACCAACTTGCTTGTAAAAATTCCTGTCGACGCCCCTCTGTTCACGGAATAGATCCAAATTCCCTAACGTGGCATCTGGGAACTTTACAACCCACTCCCAGGAGTCCTCAACCCCTAGCATCTCCTGCACAATGATCACGTTCCTGCCTTCCCACCCTCTAAATTCCTGGTCTCTTGATTTTTTCCAGCCACACTGGGTCCTCCTGTTAATCTGTACATGAGCACCCACTCTCCAGCTGGGAGTCTTCTATGCATCACAAGACCACCGGCATGCCACTTCCTGTGAACCTCACCACCCTGTGTTCAGGCCTCTGTGGCAGCATCACCGTGTCCTACTGTGATTGTTTCACTCACATTTCTTACTTCCCACTAGGAAGGCCAGGGCTCCAGCCACTCTAGGGCCTCACTACACATTTGCTGGTCAAAATATGAGTCCCAGAAAGTCAGTCTTATTAATAAGACTTCCTTGTACACAAGGGCAAGTTATTAAACTTCTCCAAGCCTCGGGTGCTTCACCTGTAAATTGAGAATAATAATACCCACCTGATAGGGTTTCCATATGAGTAGATGATATTACATATATAATGTACTTAAGAATACTGTCTGACACATAGTAACTATTCATTAAATGTTACTTATTACAAGTAATTTTATAATTGGAGTAAATATCAACATGTACAGATGGCTACAGTGTATACCATATATACTTACATGCTAAAAACACACAAACTTGAGGTTTCAATGCTGAATAAAAGTCAAAAGACCTGGCTTTCAGGTGTGGATATGTTTCTAACTAGCTTTATGACTATAGCCAAGCCTCTCTATCACAATGGGCATCTCCATCCTCACTGACAAATCGAAGGGACTGGCTTAAATTCCTTATAGGACTGATCTGCTGTGATGCTATGGTGTTCATTTTCTTAGACAAGCTTCAGGATTGTAGGGTTTTCAAACAAAGAATGAAAAATCAGGACACCAACTGAAAAAAAAAATATATATATATATATATATATTTGTGGAGAGATAAGCCCAAGTGCAAGAGAAATTTCAAGAAAGAGAACAAGCACGGAATTTAACCCAGCCTAATTGCTTTAGATTTGGCAGGGTGCTCAGCCCCTAGTCACTGCTCTAGGGGTTACAACCCTGTCCACCACCATCGTCCTCAATGCCCAGTAAGTTTTTAGCAGGCCCTAAGAGACTGGCAAGGGCCAGTCAGTGGCAAGGCGCTGGCACTAGTAGGCACAGGTTTGTCAAGGTTGAGCCCTGGGAATGACGACCCTGTGAGCTGGCTGGCCAGTAGGGATTGAGAGGTGATGGAGATGCGAGGACTATCACATCTTCAAAATGAGGGATTCCCTTTAGGGTGAGGGCAGGGAAGTAGAAGGGGATGGATTCACAAAGAAAGCAAAACAGATGTTGGACTAGTTTTCTAAAACCTGTAAAATGCATGTTTGTACTGAAGTACGTATACGGATGTATCTTTACTTATGGACTCCTAAGTCAATCAGCCTCCTTTATCCTAAGGAGCTCAGTTCAACAGGGCAAACATTCTTATCGTAAGTGACTTCTTCCTCCAGCAGAACTGTGTAAACTCTCCACAGCCTCAGCAAGGGTTTGGCAAAGAGACTGATAGGGAGGGAAAAGGACAGTTTACTTCTGAATGATTGCGAATGTGTAAAGCATGCCCTCACCACACTCACACGAGCAGTGCTCAGAAATCCCACATCCCTTCGTCATTGCAGGAAAAAGTTTGCTTTTTTGCTTCTGCAAACTCTCCAGATACAGGCGCCGTTGTTCCTCTTCTGTCAACACAAACATTTTCCAGTGCTGGCTGGATGCTCTTTGTTTTTTTTTTTTTTTCTTTTTTGAGACAGAGTCTCACTATGTGCCCTTGGTAGAGTGCCGTGGCGTCACAGCTCACAGCAAACTCAAACTCTTGGGCTTGAGGGATTCTCTTGCCTCAGCCTCCCAAGTAGCTGAGACTACAAACTCCCACAAAAAAGCCCGGCTATTTTTTTGTTGTAGTTGTCATTGTCATTTTAGCAGGCCTGGGCTGGGTTCAAACCCGCCTGTCAAGGTATATGTGGCCGGCACCCTAACCACTGAGCTACAGGCACCAAGCCTTGATGCTCTCTTAATAGTAGCTCCTTTTAATTATACCATCACAAAATGTCCCACCTCCCATTAAGTCTATGCATGTGCTCAGCATGGCCAGAAAGTCTAAGCATGGACTCAGCAAAGGCTAAGATTCCCCCCACCTAGATGTTACCCCAGGGTACCCTGAGCGAGGAAAGCCTTCCTCTGCAGGGGTCCCATTGCTGCAAGTGTTGCCTGACCAGACTGGAGACCCTGAATGTTGCCAGGATTCAATCTAAAGCAGCAGAAACAAATATGAAGCTTTGTTTTATCTTGGAGGTAAAAAATATATAAAACCATAATCCTCTAGCATGCAAATTCCAAATGCAAGACTTGCTCTTTCTAGTTAAAGGTCTAAAACGCTGCATCAGATGGGGGTCCTTCTGGGTTCACTTCAGAGTACATGATGATACCAGCCTTCACCAACACCAAGATTTGTTTCCAAAAACAGCAAGTCTCCGTTGGGATAAGGGTAATGCCGGAAATCCTCTGTGCGCTGCATAATAGAAGCCAGCTTAGCCTGACCAATAACAGATTAAACCTGGCTGGGCCAATTAGGGAGGAATCTTGAAGTTGATTTTCAACCAAATCCTTACAAAGCCAGTTAAAAAGAGCTCCAAAAATGCTGAGTTGGAAGCACAAAGAGTGGAAATACCCCTTGGAATAAACTCTATTACTTTTTCTCTTCTCCTACTGCAACAGCCAGGATCTTTCAGAATAACCACCAGACCCACAGTGCTTGATGCTGAAGACAAATCATGGGTGATTTCCCGGGCTTGGGTTACAATAATAAGGAGAAGTGGATTAAACTAAATAAGACAGTATCCAGCAAGTACATTTCAGGACAATTTGCTCACAGAAGACTAATATAGTAGGTAGAGTAGAATGAACTGGCCAGGATTGGTGGAAAAGATCTTAATGAAATACAACTCTGATTTTTCACTTATTTATTTAAAATTCTTCAGTGAATGTATTCATCCTCCCATAGGAAAAAAACAATCCAGAACCTTGACCTGGCATTCAAGGCTCTTTGTGATCAGACTTTAACTTATTTTTTACAGGCTCATTTCTTTCCTGCCCATGTTCTGTGTTCCAGGCAAATATTTAGCTGGTATGTAGGAAATCAACTCTGCCTGCTTTCCAACCATTTGTACTTCCCTAAACTCACCATGTTTTCAACATTTCTGAGCCCTAGTTACATACCACTACTGTGTGTAATTTTCCTTCTCTTCTGGTCTGCTGAGTGCAGCACTATCCATCTTTCAAGCTCCACTCGACCTTCCCCATGAAGACTTTCCTCTACCCTCGTTTCTCACCAGCTTGAGCCCAGCTCCCCACTCCCATGATGCCTTGCACATGCCACTCTGTTCATTTGCCCTACTCCCTAGATGGTGAACCCCTAGACACGAGGGACCACATCAGCCCCTTTCTGAGTCCTCACCATCATTAGTGGTGCCTACCATATAGCAGATGCTCAAAGATTATCTGTTTCACAAACATGAACATATTTTCACCAGCTGTGAAACATGCACACAAAAGGCCAAAAACAGAAATGTGTGAGCTAAAAGCATTATACTTGATGATAGTGAGGAGAGAGGAAGACAAAGTGTTAACATCTCCTGCCGTAATTCTCAGTGCTGTAACCTGCACAGAAGACCTTGAAGAAAGTTGGGAAAAAAAGTAGTCAGTGAGGAGAGTCTAATTCTAATGAAGATGATCATACTTTAAAAAAAAATTTCTATTATTTAATAAAAGCCTCACAGTCTGCTTAATAGAACTGACTACTGGAGGCTTAAGAATCCTCTTTTAGCTGGGTGTGGTGATGTGTGACTGTAGTCTCAGCTACTTGGGAGGCTGAGGTGGGAGGATCACTCGAGCCCAGGAGCTGGAGGCTACAGTGTGCTAGGATCATGTCTGTGGTTAGCCACTGCAATGCAGCCTGAGCAACCTCAGGAGACCCTGTATTAAAAATAATAATAATCCTCCTTTTTGTGATTCACTAGTGAAAATGCAGTGGTCTAATTCAGGGACACACGGATAGGAGTTTATCTTTTCATTCGAGAGCTAGTTACTGAAAGACTCAGCTGGAAACAGCCCATTAATATAAACACTTATGCAAAAGCACAGCAGGGGAGGTCATCACTGTTTATTTCATCAGTCCATATTTCAAGGCTGTGCCCAATGATCCCTTTCTTCTAAGGGCAAGGGGAGCCCAGTGCATTCTACACTGACAACATCGGGTGTCATAAGGACTGCAAGTGCTGACTGACCACATAAATAGGAAGAGATACGGAGAAGAGAAAGCATCAGCTAGACCTCTGTTGTCTAGGGAAATAGTGGAAGCCTTGACAGAAATATATGAGAGTTCTTCCCAAATGGCTGTACAAAAGTTAAAGCTGTCCATTATTCACAATCCACCCATTCATTCATTCATTCACTCAACAAGTATTTACTTAGCACATTCTATATATGGGGCACCATGATCCTTTCTAGAAAACAAAGATGAGTATATGACTGCAGTATTCTTACAAGGGCTCAGGCTCTGTGATGGGGAAGGTGGACAAGTGGACAAGCAAACCTTGGCAATCTCTGGAGTTAGAATGAGAACAGCAGTGTTCTCAGCAGTGCTGGGGAGCACTGAGCAGGAGTAATTCCTTTTCACCTTCAAAGAATTTGGGATCATTGGACTTAACTTGAAGAACAATGAAGGAGGGATATGACAGTTTGCTATGTAGTTGGTGGTTAAGATCCTTCTGCAAATCCACTGATCGAAATTCACAAACAAACTACTAGGAAATAAAGACAATAAGTGGAATTCCCTTCCAATCTGCAGGGAGTCACCTGGGGTTTATACAATGGATCAGAGTCAATTCAGAAACCCTGAGAAGTCATAACAGGAAGGGACAGGCTTGAAGTAACAGCTTAAGTATTAAGAGTTCACTGCATGCAAAGCAATGCAACACTGGGACAGATATGGAGGGCACAGTTGGCTCTGACTTTTCTTCCTTTTCTTGTGGTTCAAGGAGACTCAGTCCCCCCCCTTCCCTAGCCCCACATCAAAACTGGGGAGAATTGAGTTGAGGAGATCTACTGAGTCACTTCCTAGAGACCACACTGGTGAATTTCCAGTAAATGTTTATTGAATGGACAAATGAATGGCCTGGTCTTCTTATTCTTGTTTACTTTACCCACCTGCAAAATGGGAGTATGAAGGACAGTTATTCATTCATCCTCCCTCACATCCCTCTGTCCTCCCTCATATACCTCCATCCTCCCATCCACCCATTTGGTCTGTGCTGATGCCATTCATGCATGATAAGGGCAATGAAACCAGTTTTGATTGGAAAGAAGCTCCCAAGCAACTGGTACAGAGGACCTTTGTTTGCTTTATTTCTTTTCCTCTACTTCTTCCCAAACGGCTTTACAAAAGTCAACAAAATGAAAATACAATTAGGTTGATAGAATTTTAGGGGGACAAGAAGAAATGAAGAACACAGAAAAGAAGCACAAACAAACATGCAAACTCTGAGGACCAATAATGGTCCTCAATAGGTTTGAACAACAAAGTTCCTCTGAGCTTCTAGGTTGTTAGCCCCAGCAGAGGAATGGGAAGAGAGTATAGTTCTGTGTTGGTTTTAAAGTAAAAGACTGCCTTCCCACACATCCTCCTTCTTGCCTGTTCCTTCTTTCCTCCCATCCTTCATTTCTCAAGCATTAACTAGGCATATTGTGCATATCAGAAGCCAATAATGTATGCCTCAGAAGCAAAAAGAGAGAAATGACCCAGGAGTCACCCTACTTCTCAGAAAGGCTGGAACAAGAACCTGGATGCTACCTCAACTGTGTTTAAATGTCATTTGGAGAAGATGGCAAGAGCCTGATTATCCATTGGAATGACTCAGTTTGTATAAACAGGATGGCTCAGGGAAAGGAATTTCCTGGTTCTTTGAGCTATTGGCCTGTGGCACACACACTTGGAGTTCTCTGACAGAGTATGTGGGCTTCAGTGCTACTGGTGTTGCAGATATTCCAAAAGAACATTCAGCCTCTGTTAAATATTTTTAAATTACCCTGTGTGGTCCCCACCTTCCATAAGCAAAGAATTTCAGAGTTGAAAGGAATGTAGGAGGACCTACATCCTCCTTGTATCGCAGGCGTCCTCAAACTATGGCCCACAGACCACATGTGGCCTGCCTAGAACATTTATCTGGCCCACTGGGTGCTTTTGCCACCACTGCCTGTCCTGCTTAGCAGCTGACTCATCCTGGGGCCACAGTCCGGCCCTCCAATGGTCTGAGGGACAGTGAACTGGCCCCCTGTTTAAAAAGTTTGAGGACTCCTGATCTAAAGCCTCAGTCTTCTTCTTCTTCCATAAGGGGCTTCACCACTTTGCCATGGTGGAGTGATCAGTAATCTCTGGAGCCAGCAATTTCCATCGTTCTTTGTTCTCAGTTCTAAATCTCTGAGTCTTTGGACTATTTGTTATAAAGCATAACTGTAGTAGTAGTTGTAGACAAAATACACAGGGTATTTTTCCTGAAATACCAAATAATTTGACAAGTTCTTCAAGCTCTTCAAAATAAGGAGGCTTCACATCTTGAAGGGTGAGGCAGGCTGTCTCAACTAAACCAGTGCAGCAAGGATGTCTAGGGAGCTTTAGAGAAAGGGACTATCTGCAGATGCCACCTGTCGCTCTGTCTTCAGGGTCCTCACTGTACGACCACCTCTTTCCTTCCTCTTCTTTCTCCTTAAGCAAATGATTATTGAGCATCTACTATATGCCCTGCCCTGTGATTAGGCACTCTGGATAAGAAGACATGAATCTCTTACTCTCAAGAAACTTCCATCACGATTTAGTGAATATCATGAACCTAGGCCATTTGCCTTCAGGTAAGAAAAACTGACAATTGCATCATTTATTTATCTGGATAAAATGGTGGTTACAACTTTATCAAGAGATGTTTTTTGAAACTCCTCTTGAGAGGTCCAGACTAACTCCATTTTGCTATTCACTGTACAAGCCTGCCCAAGCCCCACTCCTAGCTGTTTACTGCATTTCCTAGCCTCTAGCCTGCAGGGCCGCACCCTGCAGCTCCACCATTCCATTCCTGGTAACTCAACTGTAACTATTGATTATGCCTCCTTGGGCAAC
>CAUYQV010062893.1:0-32267 GCA_963574575.1 Galagoides demidoff
CCTGTGGTCCCAGCTACTCGGGAGGCTGAGGCAGGAGACTCGCTTGAGCCCAGGAGTTGGAGGTTGCTATGAGCTGTGATGCCATGGCACTCTACCCAGGGGGATAGCTTGAGGCTCCGTCTCAAAAAAAAAAAAAAAAAACTGCACATAAATTGGGGGGAGAGAAACAAACACGGTGCATATCTCTTATTGTCTATGTGCTAACCACGTCACATGAAGCCACATTTGGAAGATCATAGTAGGCATTTGAAAAATATCTGATTACAGAATGAAAGAATCTTCTCATAGGTATTAAAATAATTTGAATTTCCTTTATGCAAATGGGTCTAAAATGTTTCTTATTGAATCTTACAGACTGGTCAATACTCCTGAGAAATTTAACTCAGAAAAATTGTTGTCTAATATCACACAACTTGAGTAAAAAAGGTTGATACTTTCATGAAAACCAAACTGAACTCTTTGGAAACCCTGAATAAAGATGAGTTTCCACAAAATTAATATTGTTTGGATATGGATAATATGTACAAAAGACTGAGAAACATAAAAACTAGATGGCTTCCACCCTGAGAGGACACACAGTTACCTTTTTATGTCATCAAACTGCTAAAATCTGAAATCTGAAACCAGAGGAAATACATTAACATATTATTTTAGAAAAAAAAGAAAAGGTAACATTACAATCAACAGACTTGACTCAGAGTAAAGGCTCCACGTTAGGACATGAATGCTCACATGATTTGTGTGTTTTAGTTGCAATAATATGCTTTTTGAATGGTAGCCTAGTTTGACAAGCTCTTTGATTGCCTATTAAATAATCAACTGATTAAGAACATCAACTGTGTGGTATTCTAGTGGTTCTCAATCAAGTACTTTTGCCCCCCCTCCAAGGGATATTTGGCGATGTCTGCAGACACTTTTGGTTGTCATTACAGGACACTGGGGAGCTATTGGCCTCTAGTGGGTAGAGGCAGGGGGATACTACTAAATATGTTAGAACAGAAATGTCAGTAATGCCACTACTAAGAACTGCACTGCAATATAAGAACTTTTTCTTTTAAGAACAAGAACTGTCATCATCACTTATTGTCTTTCTAACTAACAATAGCAAATGCAGGAGTGACACACGGCTTGTCATTTTCCTGTACATTTTATAATTTGATTCTCCTAATATACTTAGTAGCAGGAAAGATGGTCTAATTACCCCATTTTACAGTACAGGGCATAGAGGTTCAAAAGGTAAAAAATGAACAGGTCACTGAAGCTCAAACTAAAACACAGTTAATCTTAATCCCAGGGCTCTTACTGTATAATACTACAGCACTGAATTAAATAAACCCTTATAAATATTTTACGGAATGTATAAAGAGATTAACAGGATTCCATTCAAAAAAGGAATGAGTGAGAAAGGAAGACCTACTGCATTCCTAGGTTTGCAGAGAGAGAGAAGTGGTTAAAAAAAATTCCTGCTCCATAGTTTTTGATATATACATTGATAACACAAGTAATAATCTGAGGCTATTTTGTACTTTTTACCCAAAATATATGATTATTTCTCCAAATAGATGATTCACTTGTTCATCAAAAACATGGAACATTTTCTGCTTTGATATTCATAATTTTATGTACTTGAAACATAAAATCCCTATTTTCCTATAAGCTTCTTATACATTTCAAGAAAATTTGAACTCTCATTGAGTTCTTATTATCATTTAGGTAGGTACCCTAATTACTTTCTTCTTCAAACCATCCCAAAGTTTTCCTTTTAAAATGTCCCTGAAAGGTTCTTCATGAATATAAACCTTCTCTAGAAGAAGATACTTGAACTAGACATTTCTCTTATGACCATATGAAGATAGTGTAAGTATGTTAAGTAGATCAAAGTATTTGGGGACTCTTTCCTCATGAAATCTTTATACAATAGTTATCATTAAAGAGAGAGAGTAAAGAGGCCAAAGGATGTCATAGGATTCTGAAGAGTTAATTAGCAAGACAACATTAAAACAGTAAAAATTGTTAGAGGAAGAGGCTTCCAGGACTCAATAGGCAGAGAAAAAAACGGGCAGATAATAATAAGTGTCACAGACTAAAATTATGATAGACATATATTCATACTATATTTTTCTGCAGGAAAGAAAACAACTTTAAAACAGAGTTTAGAGATCCAAATTCTGATTTCCAGACTACTTAGGAGAGAGCAAAAAGTCAAAGACCTGACAGTCTTTCATCATTTTCAAATTTCTGTCAGTTTGACTCCAGACTCTTTGCTCTTGACCTTGGCAGAGAATGGCCTTGGGGGTTTGAACTGTTTGGCACTTTCACTCTTGGTTGACTGGGTATGTTCCAGAATTTCATTTGTGTTCATTCTGATTATAATCTAAATATCTGGTATAACTTGTAAGATACCCTAATAAAATTCGTTCCAATACAATTATTCCGTGAACCACTCTGATGTAGGAAAGGCTTCCAGACATGTTCCTAGTACCTACTGTGCTGATCTGCCAAGTGTGAGGACAGGAAAATAAAAGGCCAGGGGTCAGATCCCAATAAATCTTCTGAACAGCGCCCGGCTCTGGAAGTTTCTGGCAATAGAGGAGAAACAAATTTTGAAATGTACAGAGCCAGAAGTTGGCCTGTGGAAAGTACAGGCTGTCCATAAAGTTCATGTGAAATTTATTATGTGCAATTCCATATGTTGAACTAATTTAAATTGCACACGAACCTTATGTACATCCTGTATATCCAAATCTTATAGCTCATGTCGGAAGGAAACAGGATGAAGGTGTTCCCAAAGTAAACGACAATACTAAAAATGTATCCTGCATACCAGCAATGGATCGCAAAGCTAACGTAAACGACACTATCTTCAACACAGACAAATCTTGATTATTCCAAGCTAAAGTGGAAATTATTCACTCTCTAGAAAATATTACAAAATTCTTGTCATATGATGAGGTCATCAAAGAACAGACAGACAACAAAGTGAGAGGAAGGGATTGTAGATGTGGTTAGGCATATAACAAATATAACATATTACTTTTAGTATTTGTCAAATTGTTAAATTCTATCATTTGCTGGGGTCATTTTCTCATTCTAAATGGATGCAAATTTTTAGCCTAATAGTGTGTTTATAATGATGAATTTATATATATTATACTTTCTATAATAATATTACTAGAAATTGAACTATTTTTCCTAAAGTGGGGCCACCAAATTGTATAAGTTTTAGGTTGCATAAAACCTGGGTCCATGTTTGTAAATGCTGATCCAAACAGGAAAAAATTATTAAGCATAATAGTAGATATACTCATTAAGCTAAAAAAAAGCAAAAAACAAAAAACCAACTCAACATGGGATAGTGATGACAGTTGGGGAAAAAAATTGAGAGGTCAGAAAAATGACAGGGCTGTTTTCCTTACAGTAGTTCTTGCCCACTTTGGAGTGAATGATCAGAAATTTAAGCTTTTTCTTTTTAGTGCAACATTTTTCTGTAAAAATTTTAAATGAATATTTATTTAAATAAATACAAAATTTATTTAAATAAATAATTAAAAAGAACAAAAATGTATGTCCTACAACTATCCGCTATTATCGTTTTGGGCATAGCATCGTGTTCAATAACGGCACATAGGCAGACTGGGCCAAAGACACAGATCAAATCAATGCTCACACACAGGGATGTGTAAGGCATGCTGGTCGTGCTTTCTTACAAATGGCATACATTTGTGACATTGTCAAGGTCAGCTACCTTATGTGCCATTATTCAATACTTTCCTGTACATTTTCCTAAAGGGCAGAGACCACTTCAGTCTATGTGCAGTAGTTACACATCTTCCACAAAAACCTATAACAATTCCACTAAAATTTCCTTGATGTATAGTTTCATGGTAATATTTGAGAAGTTTTTTCTTGCTATTTTCTTAGTGTTATTAATTTATAAGCAGTATTTTCATAGGCAGTGGTTCTGACAGGAGAAAACCCCCCCAAAACCTATATGTCATGAAAAATAAATGACATTTCAGCCATAAAGGTACACATGGTGGAAACTAAGGAGAAACACATCCTTCAGATGAACAGAACTTCTTAACAACATTAGCAGGGAGGATTTACCCTGATAAATGCTCATTATAGTAATCTTATGAACTTAAATATTTAATTAACTTTGAAATCCACAGTGGAAATTTGAAATATGTTGCATTTAGAAATCATGTTCCCAGTAAAAGGTTTGGAATAAACTAAAATCTAACACAAAGATTCTCTTTCAAGACAATTTACTTTGGTGGCTCTAAGTCCATTTCAGTGGGTGATCATTAGTTTACAAAAAGAACTTCAGAGTTGCAGTTTTAAATATAATTATTTTGTTTTGTCTTATTACCGTACAATAGATGTAAAGCCGACAAAAAATACTAAATAGCTTGGTGATGATTTTCATGACAAATAAAACGTTTTCCATATTATAACTTTAAATTTAAAAGGTTTTGACCCATATGGTGCAGAAACATTTATAAAAATGTAAAGAGAATTAAAAATGAAGGAAGATGAATAAAAGATGTTATACAAATTTTATATTTATTCGGAAAAAAACATAGATTGAGGAGTGAGGTTCTGTGACATTTCAGAAGAAAAGAAGGATCAATTATAGTGCATATAAAGTTTTTCCAAAACTCTGAAATAGTCATTAGCATGCAAAGTAATGGAGAATGTACTTTTCAAGGAAGGCCTCTTATAAAATTCATTAGCTGTATTTGGGCAGTAACTCACGACATTTCGGGTTCCAATTCAATTCCACTCAGCAAAGAGGAAAATACACAGATTCTAGACACTGATTCATGTATGTCCCTCTTAACTGTCAATGTAATCATGATTGTTTGGCTAATTCATCAAGAGAAGAGGTAGAAACACTTTTTTTAAAAAAAGCAGCATACAGTATGTCCTGATTGAGATTGGCAGTGCTAATTATATGAGGTTTTTATCCTGTCAGCAGTTTCAAGACAATTATCCTTAGGTCTGGAGCCCCAGATGAATGCACAGACACACACACACACACACACACACACACACACTCTTTATGTCCCTAGGACAGTGGTTCTCAACCTTCCTAATGCTACGGCCCTTAAATACAATTCCTGTGGGTCGTGACCCACACGTTAAGAACCTCTGCCCTAGCAGATCAGTCAAAATAGACTAAGGAGCTGGAAAACAGGAATAAGAAAGGACATAAAACTGGGTGGCTCCCAGGCTGGTCTCAGCTCATCTGTCTTTCAGGTAGTGCTACAGATTCTTGGTAAAGCCATTTAACATTCTGAGATAATGAACTAGATGGTAAGTACAAACTTGTTTATGTTGACTTTTAAAAAACTAATTTTAGCATGAATGTTTTGAAGGTGACATCGAAAATTTTCTGCATCGGCATTCTATGAAAAACTATGCAAAACTTGGAAAAGAGACAAAATAAAAAGTAGAAGGCATGTTCTTTCAATACATACAGGGGACTATTTTAACAGGCTTATATAATAATTATTTAATTATCTAGGGGACTGTCCTTTTCTTTGACTTTGCTATTTACTGTTAATCAAAGTTACATGTTAATTTTCTGTCTGAAAGAAATGATAACCCCAAAGGTTAAGGTCCCATTGGGACAGTACGAACTGGTTTTGTCTCTAACCAGAATGCTATTCCTAGATGATGATGTAACTCAAGTTCTTCTAAATCTCCTTTACAGCAGCTTTGCCGTCTTATTGATCACCTTAGTAAAGAGTTAAATAATTTTTAACACATGGTATTCTGTATTTGTACAAACATTATGTTGAAAACTTTTTCAAAGGCAATCTATGATAGTTTTAGAGGTTCCACTGTTAGGCTACCCAGAAGCGGACTCGACTACCAGAAATATTTAAGCAAGGACGTACTCGTCCTGAACACCAGGAGTCATCCAGAAACAGCAGATCTTAATACTGGAACTCTACCTTCCCTACTCGTCTCTGCTTCTCTTTCCCATTCGAATCCTGTTTTTGTTTTTGCTTGTTGCCCTCGGTGCTCAGTTCTGGTTCTGGTATGCACACAGCAGATCAGCTATTCCCCACTGGTGACAGTAAGAACAGAGAATCCCACCACTGAATGGTAGGTGATCTCTACAAGATTGTTTATTCTTTGCTGGATGAGAGGCAATAGAAGTTGTGTTCTGTTAGTCTCTCGTACTGATTTGTTTGTACAAGAACATTTCACACCCATGAAAAGCAAACACAAATGTCAAACCTGAACCAGTAAGTTTTTGTATTTTTTACTCTCGACCCATGGCTCAGGTTGAAGGATTGAAGGTGAAAGCTGTTTCTGTGTTTATCAACTTCAGAAAGGACTTCCTCTCTTGTTATAATTTTAAAATATTTTCTTACATCAACAGTATATTATTAAATTATACAATAGTGGCACTAATTAAATAGCCTGTTAAGATTATTTTAAAGTGATTAGTAAACATATTCATTCTAATATTCTCAGAAATCCGAGTATATAAACTAAAATTTAAACATGCTACTATTTTTTCTTTTTAAGAATAGCAAATTCTTATAGAATCTGCGACCTCAGAGCATTTTTATACAGTATAAGAATATCAATCCAACCTTATGTAATTAAGGTAAATCTTAAAGTTATCATGAACGCTTTGATAATTTGGTTCAGAAACACTACATATCTTTCCCTGATTTTACTGATGTGAAGTATATTCTACATTTATGCTTTATTTTTAAAATAACATTTGGTTTCGTGTCATTCTATGTAGACTAATTAAACTTTTAAACTTCTTGTAAACTTTTATTGTTAACACCCTCTAATATAATATCTAGGATTATAAAAAATGTAAAATTATGTGTTCACTCAAAATGTGTTTATATCAAGAATAATTACCTCCAGTAGTTTGTCAGGTTGATCATAATTAGGTAGAATAGATAACCTTTAGATTACTGGTGAATTTCCAAGACAGAGTATTGAGAAATTGATCACCAATCTATCAAAATTATAGCATGATGATGTATTTGGGTTACTGTACAGTAAGAATTAATTTTTTCCACATTAATAATGTGTACAATCAATGAGTCTGACTGTAGGAGATGGTATGATTGCATTTATGAGCTTTCATGGCTGTTAAAATGATTGTGAATAACAGACAGACCTCAACCATACACCTCTTCATTCTCCTCGTTATAATAAATGAGGGTGATTAATACTTTACATTAAGCGATAGATGTGGAAAAGTTCAACACTGTAAGGAAGATATGGCAAGAAATTAAAAAATAAGAAAGGAGTTTTCAAAATATATTGCTGGGCAGCTTCACAAAATGAAAAGGCATCGTAAAGATAAAACCTGAGTGTGTATAAGTTGTGTTAGGCTGGAGAGAAGTACACTTTATTTAACTTTTAAAAATAATACCAGCCAATCATGAGCCTGAAAAGATGTAATAAAATGTGTTAAATTTTGGCAAGTTGCTAGGGTAACTTATAAAATCATAGAAAAGAGAGTTTATCAATTCTGGGTTACCATATGTTATATTAGTGTAAATTAGACATAGTTAATATCTCTTAAAATGATAAATTGGATTTAGCCTGTTGTGAACAAAAGTTAGTAAGATTTATTTTTTTACCTTCTCTTTAGTAAAGTTACATAGCAAAGATCTGGTTTACCACAATCAGTTTCTCTGCCTTGAGTTTTCATTGGTGTATTCTTGTCTTTCAAAATCTACAGTTCTTTATAATTATGTTACTTCTCATGTGTTTTTTTTTTTTTAAATTTGCATTGTCCTTCAGATTAACAGGTATCTAAGCTACTGTTTCTCAGTATTGGGACCACCCAAATGCCCTGTGATATCCCTTTTGATTTTGCTTTTCCTGGATGAGATCGTAAGTTTGAGGACGGGGAAGCTGGACTCAGAGCATCTCAACACAGCCCAAATATGCTCACTGAAGGCTTCACTCTCAACATAAAAAAGAGCGTAAAGGACAAGGAAAGGAAAGAAGCATAAAAGGTTTAAAGGTGTTCTGAGAGGTCAGGAAGGAGGCATTCAGGAATACCCAATGTTCAACTCACCCTTATGTTTGGTGTCTGGGACATTGACACAGCCTGGAAAAGGACACCACGGCAGATTCTGGGTATGTGATGACTATGCTTTTCTTTTCTAAAATAGTTATGAATGTTTACATGTGAAAGTATCTGATAATCAGTTCCATTAAAATTGTCCATGCCAACTACTTGGAAATTTGCTTCAAACTCCATGCAAACCCAAGTTTGGAAGACCACTCATCAGTCCGGAACATTCCATTCTGAATCAGGCATCCTCCAACTGCGGCCCGCCTAGGACATTTATCCGGCCTGCTGGGTGTTTTTGCCACCGCTGCCTGTCCTGCTTAACAGCCGACTCATCCTGGAGCCCACAGTCCGGCCCTCCAATGATCTGATGGACAGTGAACTGACCCCATGTTAAAAAAGTTTGAGGACCCCTGGCTTAGATGTTTCTCAGGAGTCCAGGACTTTAATAATTGGCAGAGCTAATGTTTACAAAAAGGGGGAAAAGCCTATTTTAGTATCTTCCAATACATGGATAAATCTCTAGTTAAAGTTTGGCTGCAAAAATGAAGCTTCATTTCCAAACTATCAGTTAACTATCAGGATTGTTACTCAAGTCAGTTGTAAAATACACTGAATTGCTGGCCCACTGGAAGGCTAAGAAAGTTATTGACAAACTCAAAATATATGAAAGGATCTTCCAGAATGGTTTTTACTTCATAAAAAAATTGAAAAATAGTGTCTCTATCAGGACACTTTATATAACAATACTTTTATAAACAAAAACTCCAGGATCTAAAAGATTACTTTTATTCAAGTTTCCTATAAAGCTACCCATAATTAAATTTATGAAACATTTCTATTATTTAGGTTATTAATATAATCAAATAAGTGAGTAAGAATTTATATTACCTGCCCATATAGATGTTAAACATGTACCTTAAGAGACAAAATTTGGCTTTAAATAGGTTATTTCATGGGTTCTTCAGCAGTAACTGACATGTGGTAATAGACTACCCAATTGTTTCATACCACAGAAGTGTCATGATTCTAACTATTGTTTTGGTTGAACTTTCTCCTTATTTCTATGAATAAGATAGGGAAAGGTACATACTATTTTGCACTAATATCAACTTTTCCTCTCAAACATGAAACTATAGCAAATAAGACATAAATAGAAAGTTCTAAAGTAATATAAAAATGACACTGAAATACTGCTTGTGTGAAAAAATATAGTGTACAAATGCATTTAAACTAGCTGGCACTTAATAACTACCTAAATATTGGTCAACAAAACTTTATATGGCCAACACCAGTGATCAAAGGTGCTTATATGTAACACTGTAATAGTGGCTATAACCCCATCCCAAAATTTAGAATTTCTCTAACTTTTATGAAGATTTTAGTACAGCTGCTTATGGAGGAGTCATAAATTCAAGCCAAGATACATATAGAAGTCGATCTATTAACGATAAGAATGTATTCGAAATTCTTTGAAAAGCATTAATGCATTTTGTTTGAGCAATGGATCTTTTGATTGAAGTATTAAGGACAATCTTAGGGTTAGGTCGTCATGGCACACCCTGTATTCAGTGAAACCAGATCTGTTCTTCTCCCTGGATACACACTGGACTGTATGGTAAAATTTTCTCATAAAACATGGAAAGCCTGTGAGATAAAATGTCATTAACTCCAGGCCCTATGAATTAAATTTTATATAATTTCAATCCTTACTGTAAACTCAGATACAGTAAAGATGTGCCTACATTATTAAGAAGTCAGGAAAACAGAAGTTTTATTCTACCTCCCACAGTGCTCCATAAGGTGGTATGACTACTACATTCATACACACCAGTTAAGCCAGTATATTGGAGAGGGTGCCAAAAAAATAATAGTGGTAACACAGGTAGCAGACAAATGCAACAGGAACATGGTTCATGGGTTAATAGGTATCACTAGATATGATGGTAATAACTATTCAATCTGATTAAGTCTTGGATTCCTGTAAACTACATCTTTCATTTTCCTTAAAAATTTATTAGTATGTCTGGGACAGTTAGAAACAAAATGTCTGAATCCAAAAAATGAGGTAACAGCAATAATTACTTATTTTATGTCATCCTTACAATTACTTCTAAAACCCACATAAACACATTCTATGGATCTTGATGTACTATGTCAGAGCAATCTCTTTATTCCCCAAGATTAAAATGATTAATTAAATATGACAATGACTTTTACATCAATGATAATAGATTTCTATAAATATACAAAAGAGAAACTGCACTAGTTGGCCATTATAAACAGTCATTTACTTCATTTAAGTTTCATAAATTAATACAAACACCACCATCTTTGAAAGTTGTTCATTTGGCTTGATGCCTGTGACTCAAGTGGCTAAGGCGCCAGCCACATACACCTAAGGTGGAGGGTTCAAATCCAGCCTGGACCTGCCAAACAACAATGATGGCTGCAACCAAAAAATAGCCAGGTGTTGTGGCGGGCGCCTATGGTCCCAGCTACTTGGGAGGCAGAGGCAAGAGACTCGCTTGAGCCCAGGAGTTAGAGGTTGCTGTGAGCTGTGATGCCACAGCACTCTACCTAGGGGAATAGCTTGAGGCTCTGTCTCAAAAAAAAAAAAAGAAAGTTGTTCATTCAACAAATATTGGGCAACCAGTCCTACCAGCATGTTTAATAATTTGTCCTTTAGCCCATTTTCTCCTTACTTCATCTATTATCTATAATTCAACTTTATGAACAGAAATAATTTTCTTTGCTTTATATATGAGGAAAAATTTAGAAATGCTAAGCTGAGTTTGAGAATGACCTCAAAGCTATGCCTTGTCACACCCTGTGTTAGAGCGCACTATGAGTACATTTTTGGTTCGTTCACAGAATGGATTACTTCTTGCAATGAACCAGGCGCAAAATTAAGTTCTGGGACCATATTACACACAGATAGTCCCTGCCCTCGTGTTGCTTACAATCTCCCTTGAATAACAAATAACATGGTCTATTAATGCGTTTTCAGAAGAAGAGAAGTTTTATGCTTATAGGTGAGTGGTAAAATAAATCACGTGGTAAAGGGAAAAACAAAGATACAATGGAGGAGATAAGCCAAGACCTCGAGGAGGGTGGAAAAGAAAGGAAAATCAGCCTACTGGGAAGGAAGAGTTCTGAATTATTGAACTACATTATGATACACCTAACATTTATGTAACACAGAATGGAAAGTAAAAGTGCTCTTTTCCCAAAAATGCTTAAAAGATTGAAACATGTACTGGTCTGTGACAAAGTAGGTTAGACCTTACATACCTACTTGTGATCAGTGTACTTGATTGATTCAGTAGCACAACACATCAATGTGGTAACAGAAATGAATTACCCAGAGCTGTGCTCTCTGATATGGCAGCCACTGGCCTTATCTGGCTACTCAAAATTAATTTAATGAAAATGGAATAAAATTAAAAATTCAGTAGTTCGCCCATAGTACGAGCCTCGCCACATTTCAAGTGCTTAACAGCCACCATGTTGCCTGAAGTTGCCATATCTGGGCAGCACATACTATAGAACATTTCCAACAGGCCAGACGTGTGTAATGAAGAGTACACGTCAAACTCACATGTACTGAACTCCACAGAAGTTTAAAGTAGTGGAAATCTAAACAAGACTTTATTTGTATGATATGAATATCAGGGATATAACTTGAAGAACAGCAACAATGAGGGTCTATCAAGCAAATCTTTCCCCTAAAATAGTGATGATTCCACTGGCAGAATACTGAGAAAATGTGTAGCGGGAAACTCTGCAAAGTCTTAACACTGTGTGCTCAAGGTAGAAGGTAGTGTCAGGATAAATCAGGCTAAAATGAAAATATATGAAATATGTAAGGACATTCTAGGTCATTTAGTTAAACTGGTAATGCTTTCATGGACCCAATTTAGGTTCACTTTTCTAAAATCTGAAGATATTTAAACTAGGAGGTAACACACACACACACACACAGAGGCATCGGTATCACTATTATCTGTCAACCTCCTGAACGTTTTCTCTTCCTTCTGTTTTCTAACAATACACTACTTCTTCTATAAATTGGAAAAAAAATAAAATGTTAGAAAAAGTGTTAATTGTGTATATGTGTATGAAGAGAGAGGAGAGAGAATGCCTAAGAAGCAGGAATTTCAAGATAATAAAGTCACAATTAAAAATCACAAATTCATATCTATGTAGGAGAAGGTAATAAATGATGTGTGAAAGACCGAACATTAGTTCTAGTACAGTAGAAAAGGAATCCCCAGATTGTTCTGCCTTAAATTATGTGGCAAAGAACCAGAGTATTTGTATCTACTAGCAATAAATTAGATAGTCACATAAGGATTAATTGCAAAATTGACCCTTGAAACACTGCCCAGTAGCCCAATTTTGAACAATAACTCAAACTTGGTCTTCTACCAAAGATTTTTTAGTAAAAAGAATCCAAATGGTTTAATTTCTAGGAGAGATATCCTGGTATGAGGATTCCTTTTTACAGATTTTTTTCAACTACTTATCCAGTCTCCAATATGTGCGCATTCTGTATTTCTCTCAAGGGTCAAGCACCCTTTGGGAACATCAGATTATGCAAGTTGGACCCAAATTTTCTAGAGATACTGGGTTCATAATAAAATAAAATTTTCATTATTTGTGGGTTCAAGAATTTAAGAAAGAGAAGGTGCTGATTACATAATTGACAGAGTCAGAGATTTCTGTTCTCAGACACACCTTTTCTTTCTCCTTCATTCTTCCTATTAATTTTTAGGAGTCTCTTAATCTTTGTCTTCTAAGCTCTAATCTCCCAAGAAAAGGTGTGCTCCACCAAAGAATGACATCATTTAGATGAGTACATTACCATCTATTTTTCATGCAAAATTATATTTAATGTACAAGGTGAAATAATTTAACTCCAAATGTCTGCAAATCTTTGTTCACTGTTGAAATTAGACAAAAATGAATATTTAAAGTCCATACTATTTCTGCCAATTTAACCAATAATGTATTCCATTTCCTCAACATCTTTCATGCTGAGTTCCCACATAAAAAAATTAAAAAAGAAAGAAACATTCAATGGTGGGATTAGAACAAAGAGAATAAAAGAACAGTTATAATTCTACTCAGTCTTTCATGTTTTTAATGTACTATCCGGTGATTTATAATAAAACTGAAACTATAGGAAGGAAAGGTCCCTTTCAGCCAATTATACACATACCATCACTTGAATATGGTCCTGAGGATAAAAGACAACTTTATAAAATTGTAGTTAATAGATGAGGAGATATTTACCTCCCCAAACACTCAAGGTAACTGACCATTAGTAAAAGGAGGCCTTTCTGGTATTTTATTTCAACTGACTTTACCTCCTTTGAGCTAACAAGGATGAGATAAACTGTTTCCTCTAAATAAAAATCAAATGGTCACTGTTACCCGTTCTCAAGGTGTCAGAATCCAGGTAAGGCTCCTAAAATTAGAACCTTTCTATTCCTTTACAGGAAATAGGGATGATTGTGTTTCCAGCCAGCTTAGATTTCAACGGATAGGTAAAACTGGAAAAGATCAAAGTATAACCTATTACTTGTTGAAATATCCGAATGAAGAGTTTTAAATTGGTCTGCTCCCCTTCTTGCTGCCTGCACTCTGCTTTTAGCGCTAAGAAGCAATTGGTGCGGAAAAAAGTTAATGAGTAACTTAAATGGGCACCGTGAAAGACAGATAGGCCTTTTCTGGAAAAGTAAAACTCAAGGCTAACTATTTACTAATCTTTATAATAATTTCTACGCTGGGCAACCCAGGTGACAAAAGTTGTTATTCTAATCTTTTTTCAAAACATAATAAACATAATTGTAAAACTACTGTGCATCGCTTTATAATAGGAAATTAGTTTATAACAATAACAACCAATAGTTTTTGAGTCCTTAGTGTCACCAGCAATGACACTGAAGTGACTTTTATACACAACACCTCTCTTAATCCTCACAACAGTGAGGGTGTCAGGATTACAACCAAGAAAGCTTGACTCTACAACAATATGAAAGCAAATCTGAATTTTCTTTTAACATGTTAATAAAAGAGTCAAACATTCTTGACCTCTACTTCAATATTCCTGTGATTCATTCATCTGCCATTTTCAACTTCACTGACCATTATTAATCCAGCTAATATTCTCAGATTGGTATGAAAAATCTCAAGGGAATAAATGATGATTACAGAAAACATAGTTCAGAACAAACTCAGTGGACAAATAGTGTTCTAGCTTTAAGAATAGGCCTTTAGCCACTAATCCCCCTGTCACATATAAAATCTACAGATGACTTATATCGAGAGCCTTCATATGTATTACCAATCAATTGTAGAGATGGTATAAAATATAAAGGTGATGTAATGAGCTCCTTATTTATTTATGTTTCTTATAGAAACTAATAGAATGGGGAACACTAAAATTTGCTCACAACATAGAACAGTTAAATACTATGAATACAAAGAAGATAATAGTTACAGTGAAAAGAATGGAACGTAAGAACAGTATTACTGGCAACATCCAGTTAAACCATTAAGGAAGCTTTGCTATGAGTTTGGAACGAGATGATTACAAACTATGCCGGAATAGTGACACAGAGAATATTAAAAGGAAACAGAAGAATAACTGGCAGAAAGAAGGCATGTTGGCTGTAAGATAAGAATGAGCAAAAAATAAAATAAAATAAAATAAAAAGTGTTCTTTTCAGGAAATGTATAGAAATCTTAAAATATATGGAAATGGTACCAATGAGCAGAACTATGGGGGTTAGATGAGCAAAGAATGTTGAAACTAAATATAAACTCTCAAAAATCTATGCAAAGCTTTACTATATCTTTCAACAAGTTGATCTGAGTAAAAATTTAAAACAATAATTATATACACAAGATGAAGATGGACAATCACACACATATTTGCATTGTTAATATGACCCCATAGTTTATACTCATTAAAAGGTGTGCTCTGGAAATCAGTGAAGAAGTATCTCAAGCAGTTATTTTATATTACAGAAACTAAGTGCCTTTATTGGCCAGGTTATTTCAACATCTTCATGCAGTAAACAGCTACGGCTACCTCTGAAGAAGGGAAAGCTCACTCTGTGGAGGGTTCCAAGCCCATTCTGCACCTCTCTGCAGGAAGTGAGAGTGCAATCACACACAGGGTATTCCCCAGCATAAAATGTGCATTATATTACAGAGAGTGTCCAGCAATTTAGGTCTGTGCCCAGAATGCCCATTGTATTGACCAGAACAATCTAAAATGAGAGGTCAGTGCTGGTGGTCGATGGCACTGGCTTTCATCAGTAGAGCATCATGGAGAATGCATGATAGTTCTTCGATACACACAGGATGTCAGTCACACCAAAACAGACGTCTAACAGCAGCTGGCAGGGAGGTGCGTACAAAGCTGCTTTGTGTATAAGAGAGGTTTTTCAAATCAAAGCAGCAATGATACTTTAAATGAGCATTTAAATCTATCTGAGAAAGAGGTGAAGACAGGAAAGCCAGAAACTGAGACTGCTGACCAAATCCTTATACTTTCCTCCCAATCCAAAACACTGAAGAATAAAAAATAGCCTTCATATTATTAGTTTCTTGAGGTTTTCTTAATAAATTTTACACATGGACTATTGTCTACCACTAATTATTCTTTGGAAACCTGACTTTTAATGCCATAGTAATGTTCCAACATAGAGAAGGTAGCAATAGTTACCTTACCAGACTCTGTCTTTAGATGTTTTGTAAATATCGTGACATAAATGTTGACCCTGTGTGCATCACTGTGTTGGGAATTATAGAGGCAATAGGAGGAGAGAAAGGCCAGGTCCAGCCAAGATAGAACATGCAGTCTGCTTGGGAAAAGTCACACAAATAATCCAGGGAGTTGGTAGAGAAGGAGAACATACTCAGTATGAAAAAACAAGCTAGGAGCACAGTCCTGGGAAAGCCAAGAGGAGAACTGGTTAGATCTGTGCTTAATGAACTTAGATATCTGTGCACACCAATGAGAAAGCATGGAGCCAGCCAGCTTAACACTGTAAGCACACGAGAGACACACCCACTGGTCAGGTTTGTCAGTTGTACTAAAGAATATGTAAGGCGATTTTCATGTTAAAATAAAGGGTCTTTAAAAACTGTTTGCTTTATTAACTTTATAAATTAACAAAAGACAGCTGCTAAAGTGACTGCATTAAGTGCCCTAGATATTTTGAGAAGGAAAGATCATGTAGACTGAAATAAGTCAGGACAGCTCCCTCATTCTAAACTTCCTATTTGTATTAAATCGTCAAAGTATTATAACTGAAAAACGCCTCTAAGTCAGGCCACTTAACTGACTAGTCAATTTAAACACCTCATTGATTACTGCTGAATTGATTAGCTATGAGGCTAACCTAGCAGGGACCTCTTAGCTCCAGTCCAAGAACTGAAGGAGGAAGAAACAGTTTCAGAGGGAAATGTTAATAAGATAAGGCATAATTCAACATATTTTTGTGCAAAGTTAAATGCATTGGTAGAAAGAAGACTGAAAATCAAAGGCTGATGAAGAAGTCAGAAAGGCAGATCAAAGGATTAAAGAAGCTCGGTTAGGAAAGGAGATAGAGTGCTCTTTCCTTCTTAGGGATGGAATGAAGCTGAAGACAATCTTATGGTAAAATAAAAGAGATTATTTACCAAGAGTAAGAGGATTTAGAATAACTAACCAAGAAGGGCAGAGAAACATGAAGAAACTTGTGTGTGAGGAATATATAAGAAATCAAATAAAGACCAATGAAAGGATTGCTATCATTATAATATATTCCATTGTACAGTTGGAAGCACAGCAGGGGATAAAGAGCATGGAGACATTTGGTGATGGGCAGAGTGGGAACAGCTGCAGAAAGACTGAGGAAAAGGACAAGGCACAAGAAAGAACGGGAGGACGTGGTCAGAGATGGGGAGTCTGGAGTTCCTGGTCTCATGGGAGTGCTGTGAGCAATGATGGAATCCAAAGAATTACATGCTGTGAATATCGAAAGAAAAATGAGACTAAATGCAATTGATACTGAAGAGACTGAGAAACGCTGAGGGAAAGGTGATTAGAAAAGTCACCAAGTACACAAAATATCCATGATTAGAAAATCAGATTTTCTTTTAAAAATAGCTGTAACTGACCCAACACTTCTAAAATAAGTCTACCTGGCCTAAGGAAGAGCTGGAATTCAATCAGAATGCATTTTTTATAATGCATGGCAACAATAAACAAAACATTTGAATGATGGAGAGTATAACATCAGAGAACAGATACAGAATCTACAACTCATATTTCAGTACAATCAAGTTCTACCGATATTGACTGCACAAGTGGTTTAATTAGGCATGAAGCTTGGTATCTAGAAGGCCCAGACAGGACATAATCTCTGTCTTAGAAACTCAGAGTCTAGAAAAGAGAAAGAACTATAAACAACTAATTCCAATATAGTGTGATTTTAGGACTATCAGTAAGACATATACAATAGAGTTATTTCCAATAGTAGGACCAAGCCCAGGACTTGAAGGATTGTGCTGAGTTCTGAAGCATGAACCTGACTCATACTGAGACCATTTGTAACACAGGCACCATGAATTAATTATCGTGGCACCCTGGCCACACAAAAAGTGCTCAGAATCTTAGGGTAGTAAGTGGATTCATCTCCCTGGGCTGCGAAATACGAAAGGGGAACATCAGGAATAAGGATTCATGACAAAAGAGCAGCCAACACCTGAAGAAGTGGAAGCCACATTGATGGCGAGAAGGCAGTGAAGGGTTTTAAGCAAGAGTCAGATACAACAATTATCAGATTTCACAAATGTTATTTTGTTGGCCGAGTGGAGGATGGATTAGAGGAGGCAAATCCAAAGGCAAGAAGAGAAGTTCAACAGCTATTCCCAGAGTTTAGAAAAGAAGCAGAACAACAGATACATTGGTGACTGATAAGAAGTGTGAGGGTGAGGAGTGGAGGTGAGTTCCGGGTGTTCCACACTTTAATTTTGGGAGGATCTGTAATTTTATATTGGTCTAACACCGGTGAATGTGAGATTCTCCTCCAGGCTAACCACCATACGAAGTGAGTATCCCCCCAACACACACACACTCTACACCCAACCTCTCCTACACGGAGCTCAGGGGGGAAACGAGGGCCAATATCTGAAATGTGGCCAGTAAATGGTAAAACCTATCTATAATGCCACACTTGGCGTTTTTATATGAATTCTCTAATTTAGGACTACATTTTAAGGGGCCTGCTTCCTAAATCTAGCCTGTCTTTTTTTTTTTTCTTGAAAATATGTTTCCAAAAGACAGTGAATAATTTAAAATTAAACATCATAAGCATTCAAATTCTCAACAAGTTACAGTGCTTATACAATTAGGATAAAAAACACAAAGGTTTCCTACAAACTGTGTTTCTGCTTTTATCCCTTAAGTGTCAAAAATAGCTATACTCTCTTGTAAATTCAAAAGTAATTCTCATTTTAAATTCTCTCTTAAGGGAATTAGTCTGCTTAGACTGCCGAAACAAAATACCATAGACTGGGTGCCTTAAAACTAGAAATAAATTTTCTCACTGTTCTGGAGGTTGGAGGTTTGGGCAAGAGTCAGTTTCCAGGAGGGTTCTCCCTCCAGCTTGCCGATGGCCACCTTCGTGCTTCTTGCTCTTATAACTTCTGCTTTGTGTTCAGGGGAGAGAGAACAAGCTCTCTGGTGTTCCTTCTTATAAGGCCACTAATATCATCATACCAGGCCCCACCCTTATGACCTCATTTAACCTTAATTACTTCTTCAAAACGTCCTCCCCAAATATCACCACACTAGGGCTTAGGGTTTCAACATACGAACAATATTCGGTTTATAACACCTGGCAAAGGACTTCAGAAAAAGGAAAACATTTCAAATGAGCTTTGCACTGTGTAAAGAAGAAAGAAACTCTCCAAGACTTAATCTTTTCCTCCATATTTTTCCCCTTCTGAAGATCAAGGGATGTTAAGTATAATAATAACAATAATATTTCAGAAAGTGCTAACCACATAGATACTAAGCTGATTTGGAATGAGTCTTACACAGCAGAGAAAGTGAGAAATAAACTGTATTATACATTCCTTGTTTTCAATGACCAATTTAATAATAACTTAGTAAAAATATAATGTTTTTTTTTAATTAGAAATACACTGAGAACTTTCCCTACTGTCATGAAGTAAAATGTTTAGGTTTTAAAAGGTATTTTTAAAAAGTTTTGTTTGTTTAAAATTTAAAGCTATATAATCTATACCTATAGCTAATCTATGTCTGAACTATACCTCTATCTATATCTATTCATATAAATGCCAAGACGCTTGAGTTACCTGCTTGTGATACCAGTTAAAGTTAGTGATTTATCTCTCCTTAAATATTCTTATTTTAAAAATTTCATAGTATTACAATCTGAGCAATAGTTCAGATTCAAAATCTTACCTATTTTGAGTGATGATTAGATTGCCCATCACTACACAAATAAATATGCTCAAAAGTGCTACCATTTCACATCCTGACATAATTTATTACAATTGAATTCAAAAATAATAAAATTAGATGATTGTTACTCAAAATATAAAATTAATGAGCCAATCAGCATAAAGTGCTATGGTATCTTTTACTAAAAATCACTCAAATGCAGGTACATAATACAGAAATTAACATATTTTTAGATTATACAAATAATTTAGTCCTAAACATACAAGGAGCATTTTAAAAATTCTCTAGGTTACCATAAAAATGGCATTTTATAGCATTACAATATGGCATTTATGTAATTTCAAAACAATTCCTCATTTTTACCAATACTTTTTGGGGTGGTTTAATTTTATTCTTATTTTAATTATATAAAAGTTAGCACAAATTCAACTGGCCAATTTGCCAGTCTATTCACTAATTTCACCCCCATTCTTACTTTACTCCCGTAGACTGTGATCTCTCCTACACTGCCGGGGCTTCAGTGAATGCCCCCAAAATACAGCTGAAGTTTCTTTCCTTCTTGGAGGTAACACATAGATGTATTTTTAATGTTTTCATAATTTAAGCAACATTAACACAAGTTGAGTCCGAATTTTACATTTCGAAGGCTATTCTTTTACATTCTATTTAAATACAGTTATAACTGCCTTTAGAGAAAGGTCAACTTGCTTTGACACACCAGCTAAAATTCGCACATCACATGATATACCCTGAAATAAATGCCATTACAGGGGAGCAAGCAGGAGCTCACACGTATTTGATGATCGCCCTACCTCCTCCCTCTGTTTAGATAAATGAAGCTTGCTTCTAATTTTCTGTTAGACTCCTCCCCCTCCCCCCAAATCCAAATATAAATTTAAACCCATATGGAAATTAACTTCAAGTACTGAACAGTCTTCCATTCTCAATTTCTTACATGTAGTTTAGTTTTTCTCTTAACTTATCCAAAAAAACGCCTTTGGAAAATGTTCGTAGTTATGATTCACTCTGTTTACTATATTGTGTTAAATAAAATATGTTCTCAGGATTATATATGTAAATGTTTGAGCATGAGAATCAAATCTTGTTGAACACCAGCAGTCAAAATTTCAAAATCAACTCTTGTCTAGAGAGAGCTCTACAGAAATCTCATTAACAATGACAAAAAGTTAATTAAGTGAAGAAACTCAATCATATATAAAAAGCCATCAGAGAATATAAACATTGCCACAAAAAACTGAGTCTATGTAGGTCAACTATGCCAAATGTATTTAAATTTCATATTTGTGATGAAAACTTAACTTCTGGTCACATTTGGGGGGGTTCCAAAATAGTCTCCTATTAGAAAGAAACATGCCCAAATACCTATGTCAGATAGTAAAAATATAATCCAGAAAAATTCAACCTTTTATTATTTTTTTTAAAGCAGTAAGATCTTACTCTGTTGTTCAGGCTGAACTATAGTGGTGAAATTAGAGCTCACTGTAACCTCAAATTCCTAGGCTTAAGCAATTCTCTTACCTCAGACTCTCAAGTAGCTATGAATTTAAGGCCACTTCATTGTGCCTGCCTTTTATTTTATTTGTAGAGATGGGGTCACACTGCGTTGCCCAGGCTGGTCTGAAACTCCTAGCCTCAAATGATCCTCCTGCTTCAGGCTACCAAAATGCTAGGATCACAGGAATGAGCCACTGTGCCTTACCCAAAACTTTGTTTGTTATAATTATTATTATAGTTTAATATATTTAGAAGGTACCAGTGGTATTGTGACATATGGACGAGTTGTACGGTGGTGCAGAGTCAGGTTTAGCAGTACGGAGTCATCTGAATACCTGACCAATATACACTGTATTCAATAGGTAATTTGTAATCTCCCACCCTCCTTTCCATTTCTGAGTCTCCAAAATTCCTTATACCACTCTGTATGACCAGGTATATCCATCATTTAGCACCCACTTATAATTGAGTACATGCAGGATTTGTTTTCCCATTCCTGACATACTTCATTCATTTACTTATTTTAACCCAAACTTCTAGACTTTGTTAAAACCTGCAGTAATAGGTTACTGAGCTGGACTTTGAGTAACTAAAGAACTGGACGATCCCCCTTGCCTCCAATTTGCTCTCAATTTAATCTCAGTCACATTGTACGAAGCTAACACTTATCCTCTAGTGTTCTACTAATTGCTTGATGCCGTGTTGACGACTGGGAATGAACCACAAGATACATCACTGTAAACGGCAGGGAGGGCTTCAGTGATCATGAGGTTAAAAACTCCCCAGCAGCAGAAAGGGAGAATTCTTTACTTAACTCAGTGGTACAAATTATTTCCAGGTGGTGATAATTATCACTTGCGGGGTTTGATATTCCGGACTTTGCATCTAAATTTATACTTGACAAGTTAAACTTTTCATCGTGTGCATTTTCCCGTAATCTCTCAAAGGCCAAAGACAAGGATAGATGGATTAGTGATGGGTGAAACCAATTCCACCCAAAATGGCAACACTTAATTACAAGTCTTGTTGTTTATAATTAACTGTGTAAATCACTAACTTGAAAGTTTCTTTTCAAAGTATTTAAAACCAACTCTTTTCCCAGGGGGATTTAATACTCATATTATTACAGAGTTAAGTATATTACTTTTATTATTACAGAGTTAAGTATTATTTTGTTTGCTCTGCGAATGAGATGTGCAAATGACACATTCCTGGGACTATCTCGCCAGCAAATTTGGAAAACGTTCATGAACTCCATTACTAGCATCATTTTACACTTATCAGTATTTTAGGACCTTCTTTGCTACGAAAGCCCTAAGGAAGACAACGCAATTACCTAAATGACTACGTGGAAGGAATTCTTGAGAGTAGAGAATGAGTGCAAAATTCTCAATTTCAGAAAATAAAAAAGGTTCCAAATATATCTTCTGAGATGCATTCATTTCTCTGTTAGAAGTATTTAGAATGAAAAAAAAAACTGCAGAGAACACACTATGTCCCTGACACCATATGCTTTTTAATATTCTGATTTGCTATTTGCTATCTGTAATATAAAATGAAAACTCTTATTTCACTGAAGATCTGAGGTGCATAAAATGTAAGTAATCTGTGCTTGGACCCTGGGTTAGTAAGAGGCTGTAGGTCTACGGTTTGAACTCCGTTCTTCCAAATCCAGACTTTAGCTTTTTTGAACAACATTGTCAATACAACATCAAAAAAAGTAAATTATCCACTTACCTTGCAGATCCACATCAAAGGAAACCACAGAGAAAACAAAATACAGATGCACTTGTAGTAAGTTCAAGATGCCGACAAATATCACCTCATGTTAAAAACTGAGTCAATCTCAAAGCAAGACTTTAAAAACAATTCTTTAGCTCCTCAGTTGTTACTGCATTAAGCTAATATTTGTTGATATCTGATACCTCAGATACTAGAAATTTAAGAAATAAGAAACAAAAAACCCTTCTCTAGTCCAGCACAGGGGGATCTCCCAGCAAAGAGCTAAGTATAACACAGCATAACAGGTAATCTACAGGGGTTTCAAAGAAAGGTTAGAGATTCAGGATGAATTTCCTTCTAATTCCAATCTACAAAAAGAATTCCATACTCTAATTCAATCTTTTTACCTGCAACTATCCAATTTTTGCTACCATTTCCAAATTCAGACTCATCCCCTTGCCCCAGTTTCTGATTTTGCTGGATAATATTCCTGCCATCCCAACCATCCATCCATCATCTATCATCTGAAAACCTACTCCTAGGCTCACATTTCTCTCATTCTTCAAAGTCTGTGTAGATTATTTTTGAGATGTGGAGTGAGCATTGGGCATGGTTTGGCAAGAGAAACCATCAAACCCTGCATGCCACGTCTTGATACCAGTACGTCTGCTCTATTCTGCACACTATCAATCTTTTCTCATTCTTCAGAATTTATAATTTAAATCTATTTATATTTCTTTTAGGTTATAAACTCCACCATAGAAGAAATTGTAACATATTTTTGCACAAAATAGCATAACAGAAACTCTAAATAACAGTGGGACTTTAGAATATACAAATGTGATAGTCAAAGCTGAGAACTAATGGGAAAATATAATTAGTAACAAAATGTAGTAAAACATTGGTAAGCATTAATAAAGATCAGTAATACTGTAACACGAAGAAAAGTCAAAACAACCAAGTGATAGCTGGTGGTCCCACGTGCCTTCTTCTATAAATAAACCACAACAAAATGGAATAAATTCTAGCTGCAAAAGATTTAGGTAAGAATTTCTATTCTAAAATAAGAAAAAAGGGGGGCTCCTTGAAGAAGACTGGTAATAACTTTTTTTGAGTCTTTAATCACTGCAAAACTTACTATATCAGTTGACTACTCAGTAGTCAGTTAATTGAAAAAGTCGCGCAAGTGAAGATTCATTTAAAAAAGTCATACTTAGTATAATATTTAATCATTATAGAAATTTACTTCATTTAATCATTATGTCGAAACTCATAAAATACACATTTTAGACAATCTGTGAATTATGTACCAAGTTATCTTTTTCACATAAACCCAGGCACATAATAGATCCTTTAAAATTTCTAAATACTTATCTTTTCCCCAATATTTTGCCCAAACTTCATTGGATATTAGAGGGGAAGCATTTTAATTGACACTTTCTGAAATATTCATTTACATAGTTAGCAAAGAACATTCTTTTTATTCTCAGATTCCATAAGTTTATATAACATTTATTTATGCAAATACATTAATAAGTTCAAATGCCATAATAGGTTTGAAACAATCCCTACTAACTGTTGGCAAGCATATAAGCCAATTAATAATAGCAGAAATGTATGTAGGTTACATTGGAGAACAGAGTCTACTGTCTGAAGCACACAGCATACCATCAACATCAGATGTGCATGTTACACAGGGTGCAAAGAACACTAATTAAATGGAAGTGGTTTAGGCTCAGTACCCACAGCACAGTGGTTATGGTGCCAGCCACATGCACTGAGGCTGGTGGGTTAGAATCCTGCCCGGGCCAGCTAAATAATGACAACTGCAACAAAAATATAGCCAGGCGTTGTGTCAGGTGCTTGTAGTGCCAGCTACTTGGAAGGTTTAGGCAAGAGAATTGCTTAAGCCCGAGAGGTTGAGGTTGCTGTGAGCTGTGATGTCACGCACTCTACAGAGGGTGACATAGTAACACTCTGTCTCAAAAAAAAAAAAAGAAAAAGAAAAAAAGGAGGTCTTTTAAGAAGGTTTCTACTATTTTTCATAATATACATCTTTCTTTATCATCATTGTGCAAAATTTTTAAATCTACTCTCCACTCAATATAGATTAATGCTTTCATTAATAATTTCATAAATTATTAAAAACAGAAAGCTATAATTACTCTTTATTCTAATGTAACCAATTTTGGGTAGGCCAAGGCAGTAGAACACTCTCCCATTACCACTTTAAGCAAAGTAAACTCTAAATGTAGACACTCCCAAAATGAAATGTCTAACGTACTTGTGTTTTCAGATGAAAACTCAACAATTAAAAAATTAAATTGGTACAGAGATGAAGCATTCCACTCGAAAATGCTACAACTCTTTAGGCCTGACAGTTATGGAAGGTGACTTATATCTAAAAACCAATCTTTACTTACAGCATCCAATTATAGGTTCATTTGTAAAAACTACTCAGCCTTGACACATTTTAAGAATCTGATATGAATGTTTTTTTAAGTACTGCGTTCCATTTTAAGATACACTTGACGCTTTTTAGCCAAAATTCTTAACTGTAATACAATATTAAATGAGCTGTCAGGAATAAACTGCGCTATAACCATCATATCCACACACAGCAGGGCCCAAAATGAGTAGCGCTGTACTGAATTACTTCAGTAAGAAAAGTCAGAGGTCAGAGAAGCCACACGGAGCCCTGCAATTGTCAACAGTGCAACTTAATGTCCTTTCCATGTCCAGAACAATTTGCCATCCAGCTTCTGCAGAAGAGATTAATGGTCATAGCAGCAGCAAGAAGAGAAGAAATGCAAGATATGGAAGCCTGGCCAATATTCCATTTGTAATCTGTCACATCACAGCACAATACACTACTGCAATTTACAATTTGCAATGCTGGCAATTTACAATTCAAATTAACGCCTTGATTTTTCTGAAGAATGGGCTGCATACACATCAGTCAGTATGACACAAAAATGCCCGGTCAGGTTCATTTTAAATGCACGGTTTATTTGGTACTGTTAACTAATCACTATCATTATTTTCACTGTTTACGGATGCAATATTTATTAGGCAAAATGTAATTTGGAATCCTTTCTTGCACCCAAACCTAATTCATTTCCTGACTTTCCGAAATATTTATATCCTGATTAGACGTATTAGGTCTTTAAAGCTGTTATACTAGGATGATTTATTTATTTCTGGGGGCAGTGTTAAGAAAACTATTTTGTAAGAGGAAGATCCGAAGGAAAAACAGCAGATAGCAGACTCCCCTGAAGGCAGGAAGGAAGGGAGGGAGGGAGGGAAGGAGGAAGGGAGAAAGGAAGGGAGGGAGGGAGGGAGGAAGGAAGGAAGGAAGGAAGGAAGGAAGGAAGGAAGGAAGGAAGGAAGGAAGGAAGGAAGGAAGGAAGGAAGGAAGGAAGGAAAGAAGGAAAGAAAGAAAGAGAGAGACTCCAGATTGGTAAATTTGTAGGGCTGGAAGAAGTGCTTTGTAACATTGATTGGCTCAGTGCCAGAGATGTGATCTCAATTGCTTCAAGCAGAGCAATTACATAGACTTCTATAGAAAGATGTTCTTTAAAAGATACAATTTTATCTCCATGTGAAGTCTGAAAATAAAACCATGGAGGAAAACAAGTAGATCTGACACATTAAAAAACTCATAGAAACTTTATTGGAGCCTTTGGATCAAGTGTGTTTAAGGATTCATGCCTGGGCTTTCCGGTTTTAGTTGTCAATAAATTTCCATATTACTTAAGCCAGTTTCCTTTTAGGTCTCAATAGATGCAAAATAGCTCCTTTCTACACTAGTATACAAAATTGCTAATCAAATATGTATTGTCAGCCTGGTCCTTGTCCTTTCATAGGCATGCCATTTAAAACAAAACAAAACAAAAATAATTGACCCTCGCCACCTTACATTCTGTAAGTCTCTTTATATTTTTAAATAATATTATCTTACTGCTATTGATGGATTTCTCTGTTTTAAGTATTCTCCATTGTTTTTCTTCATTCTTCCCCATTCTTCCCTTCCTTTTCCCCTTCTAAAAATAGGTTATTCTTTTCCCTTGAAGTAAGTATTCAATGTTGGTGTCACTACTCAACACATTAGTGATGAAGTCCACTCAATCTATAGTTCTTGTGTCACTGTTTTTCCATAGGCTTAGTTTTCTATGTAACCAGCACTAATTTATTCCCAAACACTTCAGTAGCAGCAAATCTCTTCTGAATATATCCAGACTCATCAGATATCCCAGTGTTTATTTCATCCTATTTGTACGCTCCCCTTTGCAACACAAGGGGTCCCCTTAGGATCTTCTAACTCTCTGCTCTAAACTAAAATGGTATTTAAAATGGCATTTGTATTTTTTTTTTGTTACAGGAAATATTTTTAAATACTATAGACTCAATAATTGTTCTCCTCCATTTCCTGAAATTCCTTTCATATGAATGTCGAACTTCTTGAATTCTTCCTTTAATTTTTTCTTATCTCTCATTTTCTTCTCTGTTTTTAATATTATAAAATTGGGATAACTTCTTCTAACTTATCTTCCCACACAGGTATAATCTTTTTAAATTCTTTACTTTTTTCAAAAACTTTCTTGGTCTCAAAATGGACTTATTTTAGCACATTTGGTACTTGCTCTATGGAGGCAATCTTTTGTATCTCTGAAGTAGCTAATTAGACCCTTTTAAGATCTAATCCTAGTTCGAATATCATTATTTTACTTCTGGGCTTGACTGCTACATTTGTTCACTTTTATTTGTGTGGTTGATGTTATTAAAATTTATGACCATCCAACAGTTAAAAAATATGAGAGAAACCCATGTTTAACTAATACCTGTACCTGTATGGCTCTCTTAGGCCCTTTCCTGCGTTAGTTTTCCCCAGCCTTTCTCTCACCTGAATGGAAGGGTTTGGTTCAAGTTCTACTAAAGGGGGTGGTTATGACCGAGCCAGTCTCCTTACGGGGTTCTAGACATCTATGTAGGCTGGGGCATCTCCAAAAGCCACAATGAGGAGTCTTTCTTTTATGTCTATTGTGCTAGAAACCTTCATTTCTTCCTTAAACATAAGTTTTCTGGTTTCTTTGTACTACAACTGTGTCGGTGGCTGTATACATTGGTAGTGGAGGAGGGTCTCCTAGGAGGGCTGACAGATCAGCAGAACAATGTTTCACTGACTTACTCTGATCACTCTGTGCATCTCAGTTCTGCTCTCTGTACCTGTGACTGCAGCTTTAGTTTTTCTGTGGCTCTCAGGACACCTTCCTCCTCTGTTCCAGCTTCTCCACTTTCTGCACCTAGCTGCAGATTTTCTTCTACTCTTGCTTTTCCACCAGTATAATCACATATATAGAAATCTATTACTTTGAAATGCCCTGAAGCCCTTCCTTTTCTATTTATTCACTGTCATTTCAGTGGAGTTTAGTGAAGTCAGTCAAGTAAATGATCCACTCAGCCACCTTAAACAGGAAGCAGCAGTGTACTCCTGAAACATTACCCTGGGAGGAAGGTGCCCATATTTTACCCATCAGATAAGAGAAAAGAAGTTCCTAATAGGGAGACATACAACACAACAGACTAGGGATGTTCTGAGTGTCCTAGAGATTCAAAAGCAAAGAGCTGAGACCCAAGGAAAAAAAAAATTGAGGCTACTTCATCATTGAGAAATGACGTAAGATCTTTATTATTGTCATAAAATACAGATACAGTATTTTCTGCTTCAGTCCTCAAGCTTTGTTTGAATGTTAGCCTTCTAAATTATTTAAAGCAGGCATCTGATATTAACATATGAAAAGTGCTGTTTATGCTTTAAAGTTCAAAAAAAATGTGAGCTATGACGATGTCAGTGATTCAGCCTACTCTTGATTGGATCAGATTCCTAAAGACGTAAGTCTATTCTATTAAAAAAAAAATCTGAAATTATAGATTTTCATTGTTTAGGCTCATTACTTATAGAAGTATAACTTATAATCGCATTTAATAAAGCTTGACAAATATTTAAATTTGTTTTACATGCAGAAAATTAAAAGAGAAGAAGAAAAAAATTAGAGAAAATATATATTCTAATGACTTCAGGCCACTTCAAAGAAATATCTAATCGGAAAAAAAAACTTTATGATTAAACGATACATAACCTGCTGCCTTAGTTATAAAATATTCCCCATATTTATTTACAGACAATTTAAATTAAGATTTTATGCAGTAATATGGTAGACACTTACATGCTTTATACATTGGGGAAATGATAATTGCTCTCTTAAAATGTTCTTCAAAGGCTATTGAATCTACTTTAAAGTTGTAACATAAATTCATTGTATTGGTATGAACTAAATCTTCATATATGGATATGACTACATGGATTGATAGATAAATAGACAGATAGATATAGAAATTCATGCATAGAGACATTTCTTTTGCAGCTAAGAATTTTAGACCTGTATATGTACTTTTTTCTCACTGAATTGAACACTGCACGCCAAGAAACTTGACTCTAGCTGAATCAAAATCAAGCACATTATAAAGTCCTACTATTTCATACAACTGAATAATAGACCATTCTTACATCTTATTTTAGTCATTAATATCTCTTCCCCCAAGGGTGGCGCCCGTGGCTCAAAGAAGTAGGGCGCTGGCCCCATATGTAGGGGGTGGTGCGTTCAAACCCAGCCCCGGCCCAAAACTGCAAAAACAAAATCTTTTCCCCCATTCAGTTTGCCAGGGCAATGACAGAGCAAACATAAGTCTGTCCCACAGGTCTAAGGAGAGCTACAGAGCTATAGAATGTTAGAACTCGGAGGAAATGAGGCCATTATCCAGTGTCTGCCTTTTGATTTTATAGATAAAGAAGCCTCTGTCTAGACTTTCAGATGAGTTTTAACTTGCCTACTGGAGAAAGTATCAACACTCCTCATTAGATGTATCCATTCTCCCTGAATCCCTCATTTCCCTGTTCCATTAGGTAAGGCTTCCTTCTGGTTTCCTTGTTTTTTTTTCATCATTACTCTTCCAACCTAGACCACAAAATCACGACTGAGGGATACGCTTTTCTTGCCCTCTAATCAGCAATTCCCATGTATGTGTTCACCGCAGCATCTTTCCTACCCATCCCCTACATCCAAGTCCACTGCAGCTCTCCTCATTCCCCGGGTATTGACTCAGTGATCTTCTGCTTCTTATCCCTGGCTAGCATTGAACTCAATGCTGTGGGTGCAACACAGACACGGACCAGATCAGACATCTGCCTAGATCAGCTTACCTTCCACCTAGGTTCCCGGATATATTTGATTATTTTTTTCCTGCCATCTCCAACTTCTCCCTGGTCTTTCCAATTATAGTTTTCCTAATAAAAACACTTTTCAACATCACTGCAGATTTATTTTTTGCCTGAAATGCAACTCCAACTCTGCTACTTCTTTTCTCCATTTCCCAAAGATTTGCCTTTCTGTTATCTCCACAGTTAATCGTAATTTCCAAACTACTTTCCCACCTTTAGCCCCCCTACTTCCTTACTAACCTGAAGACCACTCGAAAACAGCCACACTTTTGCCTAAATCTCTTATTTTCTGCAAACCTGCCTTCACTCACCATCCTACACACCTCTTTACCTTCTCCCCTTTGTGATCTCAATCTGACGAAATGGCATACGTTCTTTTAGTGTCAACCTCCCATGACAAGCATACCTTAGAAATCACAATAACATCCATAATATCACAATCCTGGCCTTCCCCGGCACCCTCACAGTGATTTTCTATCTTTACACCTTTACAGCACTTACTGCTGTTCATGCAGTTTGACTGTGCACCTGACCTCGCCTCACTGGGCTTTAAACTCCTTAACACGCTCAGCTCTTGGTCTTCAGATCACTCACGACCCTCACAAATGTAGAGAGAAGTCAGGACTTTCAAATTAACAGTTTCTGCAACTGTACAATGGGGAGAATAGCACCTTTCTAAATAATTATTGACCATACTCAATGAGAGAAATATGGGAATTATTTACTGTGGGCCATGCAGCAGGTAGCTGCTCTCTCAAACAAGGTAAATTGCAAACATATGCATTTGAGGGATGCCTACATATCTGAAAATTATGGCATAGATATTATTTGAAATAAGATGATACCATCTGCTGTATTTAAGTCAATTAGGTCAGATAAAGAAAAGAGAAACAGCTGAGTATTTCTTTCTACCTTGCATTAATCCCAATAATCCGTAGATAGTGAGCTTAAAGCTTCTCGTTTGCTTCCATTCTGTGAACTCATCCATGTGTTTGGCTCCCTGTGCCCAGGCACTAAGCCACAGATTCTGTCCAAAGCCCATCAAATTCTGCCCTAGGTAAGTGGCCACCACCAGCCACACCCAGGGCCAGGTGCAGGCGTGGAGATACTTCAGAATGACTGAGAACTTCACCTGAAGGCAAAATTGATATAATATCAGGTTACTGAGAAATACGAGAATGTGACTTGCCTTTTCTGAGTAAGTTTCATTACATCAATTAAATAAATAATATGATACAGGACCTCAGAGCTGTATTTTAAAGTCAAACAAGCTAGATTTAAACTCTCTTTGTTCCTAAGCTTTGTGATCTTGGTCAAGGGACTAACTTCTCTAACTCTCAGATTACTCATTTATAAATCTCCACATTTATCAGTAACTATGTGAAAAGTACATTTAAAGTGTCAAGTACAGTCCTGAATATTTAAACAAGCTCAAAAAAAATGTTAGGTACTATCATTAGTTAAAAATACATATGGTGCTAAATAACATGTAATACTAACTAAATATGACCACATTATCCAACAAACCCTTCAATTTAGTATCATCAAACTATGACATAGCAACCCTCCTCGAATTCAATAAGAAACATAGTATTCATAGATGATGCAAGGTAAGCTTTTAAGTTGGAGTGGGCAAAACAAATAAAGTAGTTCTTCTGGTGCTTACCCCCTTAGTAGGAATATTTTCTTTTTTCACTGAAAATTGTTTTCCTTGATCCAAAGAAGGCCTGATAAAATAATAAAATGTTCGCTTTTTAGATTTTAGGTGGATGAAACATTTTTTACAGCAACACATTGTCAGCCCCTTTCCGTGCACCTCCCTCTTCTTCCTCACCTCACTGCACCCTGGCTTCCCTTGAGGATGACATTGGCCCTACAGTCTCATGCAGGAGAGATTGTTTATTTACTCTTATCCATTTCTGGCTGTGGCATGTTTCCTGAGTTGTCGTTGTTTCTTTTAAATAATTATCTTTCAAATTTGAATCAACCCCCTGGATTGTTGAAATGGTAGCCTGTGATGGGATCATAATCCATCCCTTCTCACCCACTCACTCTGGACATGACAGAAGAGTAGCATTATGCTTAGTCTTCCCACTTTGTTCCCACCATTCTGGGTAATTTTTTAAATTACATGGATAAGTGTGTTAAATTCCGTCTCTTCCCAACTTCATGACCTTTATACTTTC
>CAUYQV010062896.1:0-39623 GCA_963574575.1 Galagoides demidoff
GCAGGTGCCAGTGATACTGGGTTTAGACTGTCACTGTTTAAGAAACTTAGCACTGGCTTGGTGCCCATAGCTCAGTGGTTAGGGTGCCAGCCATATACACCAGTGCTGAAGGGTTTGAACCCAGCCCAGCCTGCTAAACAATAGTCACAACTACAACAAAATAATAGCCAGGCATTGTGGTGGGTGCCTATAGTCTCAGCTACTTGGGAGGCTGAGGCAAGAGAATCGCTTAAGCCCAAGAGTTTGAGGTTGCTGTGAGCAGTGATGCCACCACATTCTACTGAGGGTGACATAGTGAAACTCTGTCTCAAAAAAAAAAGAAAAAGAAACTTAGCACCATTTGATCACTTCCGATAAGCTCCTAGGAAGATAACCCATAGAAGACTATACCTCTCCTGACTCAGTTTCCCCATCTTTGCGATGGGGAGAGGCCTAATATCCAGACAGTACGTTCTTTTTTTTTTTTTTTTTTTTTTTTATGACGGAGCCTCAAGCTATCCCCCTGGGTAGAGTGCCATGGCTTGACAGCTCATAGCAACCTCCAACTCCTGGGCTCAAGCGAGTCTCCTGCCTCTGCCTCCCAAGTAGCTGGGACCACAGGCGCCCACCACAACGCCTGGCCATTTTTTGGTTGCAGCCATCATTGTTGTTTGGCAGGCCCAGGCTGGGGATTCGAACCCGCCACCTTAGGTGTACGTGGCTGGCGCCTTAGCCAATTGAGCCACAGGCGCTGAGCCTATTTTTGACATCTTAATGTATTTTATTTTTTTTTCTTTTACTGAAAACAATGCCCTCTGTTTTAGTTACTGGCAAGACATAAAAGTATAGGTAATTTGTTCTGTATTAACTCTTCCTAGTAAAGAAGACCATCAGATTTTTTAAATTGTACTTCTCATGAAATCCATTAGCCATGCTTTTAGTTATTTTTATTGCTGTGTTTGTGACATGTTTCTCCTTTTCTTTGCAATCCATTGCCGAAATGAACATGAACTTTGAAATTGAACAAGGTATCAAAGAAAGTGGTGACCTTATATTGGCTTTTAATGTTAAGATTCTTAAGCAACCTGAACCTCAATATTTATATCTGTATACTGGACAATATCTTATTTACTTTAAATCCTAAGCATTTTTTCAACCCACCTAAGCCACGTAGACCCTGGGATAAAACTTTTACATATATTTTAGAAGCAAAACAGAAAGAGCTCATATCCTTCAAATCATAAAGTCTCTAAGTTAAATATCTCAATACAGACATCTCCAGGGAAAGCAAACAAATGATGATGGGCTCAGTGTTGTTTCCAATCATCAGGCTTATGTTTACTTCACTGTTATTTTTAGCATAATGCCTCTCGTGATACATTGATAAGCTACAAAGAAAGAGAGTTGGCATCCCAACAACTTGGTGCCTCCATCAAAAATATAAAGAAAAATTCATTGTGGAAGAAACATGATGAATCATTATGTCCGAGTAATGCAAGTACTATGTCCATGCATGTTTAATTATAGCTTGAAAATTTCCAAAGTGCAGTTGTCCTTGTCAGAAACAACATTCTGAAGTCACAGCAGCACTACTACACATTCACTTTGGGGATTAATGCTCCCTAATCTCTGTGTGAAGCTTGAGTCTTTTGAATGTTTTACTCTGTGTTGGGCCAGGTATGGGTTGTCTTCTATTGCTGCTGCTCAGAATACTCAAGTTCTCTTCTTGAATTGCTGCTCCCTGTTGTGCTGCACTATGAACATTAGCTTGTACTTTCTAGGGTCCCACACTCCCCCCTACCTTTCCATGTTTTCTGTGGCTTCCCATTTCAATGAATATGAGTAATACCAAAATAAATCTGTTTTCTCTTGAACTAAGTATTATCTAAGACGGAAGAAGCAGGAAGGACAAGATAAAGGAAGGTACAAAAAGTTTTGTCTGATAAAGAGGCAGGGAAAAAAAAAACAAAAAAAGAACAATTATTTTCTTGAGGTAAATGTAGTTCTTAATGAAAAAAAATTTAAAAGCAGCCAGGAGGAATTTTTTTTTTTTATTTAGAAAATATTCCACTTGGTTAATCTTTACCCATGTAGACCAGTTTTAAATTTCTTAAAATACGTATATAGTCACAATCTAATTTCATACTAATAATTTCCCTGTAAGTAGAAGATATTAAAAGATAGAATTTCATTGATATTCTATGGGTTTATAGACTGATGTACAAACAATTGGGTAATTTTCCTCACGTTTTGAAACTAGATATTGTCTGTTATTTGAGCAATGTTGCTAAGCAGAAGATGAGTGAATACATTATATATAAAGATATACTGATAAAAGAAAACACTTCTTTCCATAATTTGACTGTTGGTATCCAAAGGGCTGGAGCAGCAGGCAGGGAGAAGCAGAAATTCTCAAGTAAGCCAAAAAGTCACCTGAAGTGAAACTTTTAAGCTGCCACCTAGGACAAGTTTTCTCCTGAAGTTGATAATAGTAGCCACCTCATGACGTTGTTGTGAGAGTTAAATGAATTAATTGATGCACTTAGGAGGAGTGTCTGGATATAAGAAATGTTCACTAAAACATTATTCATGATTCCTAGTGTGTAGCATCCATGCTTACCAGCAAGAAGCTTAGAACCTGGATGGAGGCTTCATGCCTCCTGAGTTTAATTGTGTCCATCATTTCTGACACATATCCAATTGGAAATTATTGGGGTTTAGTAACTCAAGGATGATGTTGTCTGTGCTGATGTGGCACAAAGAGCTATGAGCTGTAAGTTCCATTTCTTGTCATTTTTGTCATCATAAATTTAGATAAATCAACGAAAAGGTACTGTGTAGATATCATCAGCACAAACAGTTCTAATCAGTATAGCAGGATCACTGGACTCAGGATTTTACACACTTACACTGAATGTGGGTGGTGAGTATTAAATCTAAAAAAAGTGTGAACATGCTTAGCATAATGGCAGAAGTGTATGAGGTGCTTCATAAACACTAGTGTCCTTTTCTGCTATAAACCGGGGTTTGTCTCCAGTCAGGAGACTGCCCTCTTATGGAAAACCATCATGAATACACTTGATAAATTACCTAAAAATGCAAGGCTCTATATTTTCATATGATTAATGAGAGCAGAAATTCCAGGAGTTTGTAGATGTCTGGAGAGGCACTGTACGCAAGGTGGGTCTTGAGACTGGATTGGTGGTAAAGGAGAGGCAATGAAGGCGGAAGGGGATTCACTTGTTTCCTTCCACAAGTGGGAAGTAAGTGCGCAATTTAGCATTTTTGATGATCTTACTGATACATGGTTTTCATTATGATAAATCATTTTGTTCTCTGAATAGGTAATAACAAGAAAGTTATCTAAATGAATAGATGTTCGCAGGGTAATGCAGTTCATCAAGGGCAACCTTATCCTGGTGTGAAATTTCCTGTCCGGCCTGCACACCTCTTTCTCTGTGTTAAATATATTGTTAAATTCATTGTTGGACATTAGCCTTCCACATTAGTGTGTGATTTCCAATTGGTCATTTTTCTCTGTATCAAAATAACAATTTGTGGCTTGCCTCTCTTAGAAGTCCCTTGACTCTCTGACCTTAGCCATAACACATGCTACTTAATGAAATATCTATGATACTGAGTTTCACTTATTTCCTGTTTATGTTTTATTTTATCAGTAATCTTTTTGAGGTTTCACATTGCTTTATAGTTGGTGTATTACCCAGAGCACTAAATGTGAGTCTAATATTATTAATTTTATAATAATAATGATAACTACTAGTTTTTGAGTGTTTATTCTACGCAAGGCCCTGTTCTGTAGCTTTTGCTTAAATTAACTCATTTCAAGCTCATCTTACCTAACCAATTAATGCTCAACATATGTGTTTCATAAGGTTACCATAAGAACTAAAAACATTAAATCATGTTAAATTGCTTAGAAAAAGTCTGGAAAATAGAAAGTTCTCAGTAAGTTTAAACACTCATTAATGACATCCAAACTTTACATGAAAAATACTGTCTCCTAAGTAGCTCCCTAAAGTCGCATAGCTTATGAACAGCACAGCAGTGTGCAAACTCAGGCATTCTGGCCCCAGAGAGCAGTCTCATAAACATCATGAAACACAACTTATCTTGAAATTATTTTGATACCTGGTTAATTTCCAGTTCAGTGCAGAAAAAGCTCTAAGTAATTTCTGGTTAATTTTAGTGAGAACTATGAACTATGCTATTTATTTTTTTGTAAATGACATTTAATATTGTTGATCACTTTTTCTTTTAAAGCTTATTTTAATTATCAAGGCAACATGAGTGAAAATTGAATTGTAAATTAAAACCATGACTAATAAGTGTTAAATTTGTGAAAAGTATGATAATATCTAGTGTGCGTGACAGATTTCAAATTGGCCTCCTATAACTTTTGCCTTCCACATCTTTGTACAAAGTGTTTATACTAAATTCCACTACAGTTTGGGTCAGATATGAAGCATACTTCTGAATAACAGACTATGGCCAAGGTGATTACATAATACTATACAAGACACTCTTGCTAGCCAGTTAGAACTTGTATTCAGTTCAATCAGTATTCTTGTACTATTGGTCATGAGAAAGAAAGATGTCTGATTGTGGACTGCTTATGCAAGGGGATACATGGCAGGGAAGCCAGGGAGTCTTCTAGTAGCTAACAAAGACTTCCAGCTGAAATAAAAGAGGAAGCTCTCAGTCTTTTCCCTGTGAGGAAATGAGTTCTGTCAACAATCTGAGTGAACTTACAAGTATGTTCTTCTCCAACTATACCTACAAATAAAAATGTGGCCTGGTTCACATCTTGACTGAAGTCTGGTGACATCCCAAAGCAGAGATTGTAGCTTAACCATGTCAAGACTTCTGATAAACAGAAACTGAGATAATAAATGTGTATATTTAAGTCATCATGTTTGTGGTAATTTATTACGTGCCAGCAGATAACTAATATATATTGTGGTGGTGAAGGTACTGGGAAGTAAGAAAACATTTTGTTCAGCTTTGGTTAAAGTCAAAAGAAAATACAGATTACAATGATATTCAATAAGTGTCTTGAGATAAAATAATCTTGTCAATATAAATACTTTAAGAATTTAAAGTTCTCTGTGTTTAAAAGTAATCAGATTCAAAATAGAATCTGATGTGTTAAACACTTAATTAAACAAAGTTGGGAGACCATGGAGGTAGGCCCCCGATGCATATTTGCCTGAAACCGAAATTGTTAACCACCAAACAATGCTGCCAAAATGACAACCTTGTAGTTAAAGCTATTTCTGTGGGGAGGTCTTTCTGATAACAGCCAGTCCTAACCACAACCTTGTAAGTAGCCTTACTAACAGGCAACATTGAAGTCAGTGTAGCTTCTTTGAAGAACTTTTGCTACAAAGTCCAGGATAAGCCCCTGTAATCAATGAATTTTGTTTTCAAAACAAGCGGAAGGTACTCCTTTTCACCTTCAAAAGTTTTATCTTGCCTCAACCTCCTTTGATAAGTCTGTAAAACTTCATAACCGGCATATCCCGAATTATAATCCCTCTGCTATTTCTGAATTTTATTTTTAATTTGGAGAGCCTATGTCTTTGTCATCATTTAGGTCAACAGAGGTTATTGACTTTCCCTGTAAGGTACCATAAGGAAGACAGAAGGGAACACAGCACGTAAAAATATATGTAGAAGTTTTCTAGTACATTCAAATCCAAACACACTGTGAAGTTCAGTCCTTCCCGACAACTTCCCCCCACATCTCCTGCCCAGGCAATCATATATTCCAATTTGTAGGTGATACAGATAGGTAGAAAATAAACTCCCATAGGGTAAGGTATGCCTATATTGGTCAGAAGGTGATATGAGTATAGGAAAGCAATATTGGAGAGAAATATATATTTGTCAGAAGGACTTATAGTTTTTTTTAAGTAAAAATATTACTTTGTATACTTTCCTTAGGATGTATTTTATGTACTTCTATAGCTTAAAAATTACCTATTAGGATGATTATTTTTCTACACACGGTGTTTGCAGAGCTCTAGACTTTACACTTGCGTGCCTTCCCTTTAACTTAAGGTCTAAACTATTGACATTTTCCCCTCTTCAAGATCACTGGTTTTCCTATTTTCCTAATTGCAAGAAAGACATAGCTCTGCCAGGTAATCAGTTATACAACTAAGATGTCTGGGAATGAGTCTCAATTTGCACCTTTGTCATTTCCTAATTCCAGTCTTGAAGTTTGCCAATAACCTCAATTTAGTATGTTCATAATGTGTCACATTCTATGTCCACATCCTTAGCTCTAGGATTTAATTTATCATCATAATTATCAGTATTAAATTATTGGCTAATTATTATGGAATGCTAATAAAGATGACAAAACACTGCTCTTATTTTCATTTTACACATGAAGAAATTGGAGATTATATAAATTAAATTTCTTCATCAAGGTGACATTAATAGTATGGAGCCAAGGAAGGATTTGAACTAGATGTGTCTGCATCTGTCTGTGGTTCATATTCTCAACAACTCTGCCAGGCTGAGTAGTTGAACATAGGGAAGAAGTAGCTCTCAAATCCATTTATTTCCCTTTCTCATTGCTTCATTCTGCATTCTTCTCTTTCTCATGTGTTATTTCTAAAATGCTAAAATTCATTGTTCTGTTTCCAGCCTCCACTTTTTCAAATTGGGTTTTGACTGGACTGTCATTGGAATGGTCCTGAAACAATCTTATGCTAACATCTCTATCCTGAGTAAACTGAAAAGGAAAAAGTAGTAATCATCTACTGAATTTCTAACTTGTGTTAGAGACTCCACTCTGTACTTTACCTGTGAAAATGAGAAAGAAACAATCAAATGGAAAGACCTGTGATGACTACTGTGCTAAATTGGTAGGCAATGATGGCTCTTATCAAGACTCATTTTTAACCCATGTCCCTTTACAACACAACTTTTAAGCTCCTCTTATGAAGATTTAGACTACCTTCCCACTCCTTGATCTATGTGGCCTTGTAGCTTATTTTGACCAAAAGAATGTGGCATAATTAATGTTCAAGAGCTCCGTGTGTGTTTCCTTACTCTTTTGAATCCTCTTGATCTCACTTCAACAAACATAAGCTAGACCCTAGAGGATGAGACCACACAGAGTAGAGCTTAGTCGGCCTAGTTGAAGCACCAGAGACTGGAGAGACAGTAAAGATAAGCAAAGCTCTACACCTGACCCACATCTGAGCACAGATGCATGAGGGAGCCTAGCCAAGATCAGAAGAAACATCCAGCTGAGCAAATCTTCAGAACTGTGAATGAAATAACAGGTTGTTATTTTAAACCACTGTGTTTTTGGTAACTTCTCTTTGCTGAAATAAAGACCAAATACAACCCAAAATAAAGAACAATCTCCTTAGCATAAAATATGAAATATTCCACATTTTAGCCTTGATCTGGTTTTATGCCTCAATTCAAGTCATTTTCCCTTCCAACATTTTAGGCCAATTTTTCTAAAATATGGACCAGGGACCACTTTCATAAGAATAAAATAAAATGCTTCTTTAAAACATCACAAATTGAAAAAAAAATCAAACATAATTAGAAGAGAAGGTTTTAAACCGATGCTAAAGCCACATCACAGTTTTAACAGGAGACTCTTTAGAAGTGAGATTTAACAATAGTTTATTTTCATTTAACTCCACAAGAGATGATGGGACTAATTCTCAGTCTCTAGTTTGAGAATCAGTGTCCTAAGCTCCAGCTAACCTCTTCTTCAACCACACCAAGTCCTGATATGTTCTTAGTCATTATGTCATGTTCCTAGAATGTCATTTCCTTGCTTCCATACCTGGTTAACTACTTTCTAGAGGCCAGTCTCAGGTGTTTTCTCTCTGTAGCTTCCTTTGGTACCCTCAAACTGTATGAATTCCTCATCTGTACCCATGTAACACTATGTTGATATATAGAGTATAGTAGTCATTACCTTTTCAACGAGATCTGTTTACACATTTGGCTTCCTTTTGAGACTCCCATTATCATCTCAGGGTCAGAAACCTTGATCTTTTTTTTTTTTTTTGAGACGGAGCCTCAAGCTATCCCCCTGGGTAGAGTGCCATGACATCACAGCTCATAGCAACCTCCAACTCCTGGGCTCAAGCGAGTCTCCTGCCTCTGCCTCCCAAGTAGCTGGGGCCACAGGCGCCCACCACAACGCCCAGCCATTTTTTGGTTGCAGCCATCATTGTTGTTTGGCCGGCCTAGGCTGGGGATTCGAACCCGCCACCTTAGGTGTACGTGGCTGGCGCCTTAGCCGATTGAGCCACAGGCGCGGAGCCAGAAACCTTGATCTTATTGTATGTGTGTGTATATATGTATATCAAGGTTTGCTTACCTCCTGGCAGGCATTTAATAAGTACTAATTAAATTGAATTAAATTGATATTATTTATAAAGGTCTTATTTAAGTTATAGTTCAATATTTTACTTGAAAAGTTGTGAATTCCAAGAACATAAGTAGGAATTATTTTTGGCTTAACTGCTATTTTAAAGGACTATGCTTGATGCAGCTCTTCCCCTCTATGTAATATAGAGGAGATAAGGGTAGAAGGTGTCTTTTATAGCATTAAATATCTTTGATCTCTTTTTTCTGTAGTACTTATTCAGTCTTCTGAGATTTCCATTACATTATTGATATATTTTAGCTTCAGAACCATATTATCCCTTTAATTAGAATTTCCAGAAAATGTTTAAAAATAAGTTTATATTTTATTCTATCTCCAAGTTGCTACAATGTTAAATTCCAAATAGAACTCATTTTTAAGAGTTGAAAAGTTATTACATTTTAATTATATGCTCTATGTATAATTACTATAAACCAAATTTATCACTTTCCACTTAGCAAGGAATTTATTTTGAAAATGTCAAATGATATGTAATTGACCCAAATCCTTATGGAATATGTTTGCTTCAAGCACTGTTTCACCATTCTCTCAGATTACATGTCACTGGACGTTTAATTGGTTTATATAACTATATAGATCTCTACCCAAATAATTTAAGCCATGTCTATTAAGTTGTTCTCATTTTTATTAATGAAACTGTTTACTTCCAAAGTATTTGAATGAAGTTGATGAATAAAAGATACATGTTCCTTACAATTGAAAAGCAAGTTGAAGCAGATATTCCTGAATTTTCAGCAGCTCACATAAGGCTTATAAATGCAGTAGCTCATGAGCTTTATCTTAAACTTAAATGTATTAGCATCAGTTTTCTTACCTGTTAAGATTTCTAGCAGCAGTAAAAAATGAGAAATAGATAGAATATGAGTGTCCTACATTCCTCCCAGTACCTTTTAGGAAGATGAACAACATGTCTTTTATATCCTCAACTTCTTTAGAAACAATCAAATTTTCATATAAAGGAAAATAGCTAGAAACTAAAAATGATCACCCTACGTGTCTTTGTTAGTTGACTGCTAATTACTGTATCTTGAAATAATACACTCATAGGTGGGGCATGATGGCTCATGCCTTTAGTCCTAGCACTCTGGGAATCCAAGAAGGGTAGGTTGCTTGAGCTCAGGATTCTGAGACCACCCGAAGCAACAGTGAGACCCCATCTCTACTAAAAATAGAGGGAAAAAACTGGCCTTTCATGGTAGCATGTACCTGTAGTCCCAACTACTCAGGAGGCTGAGGCAAGAGAATCACTTGAACCCAAGAGTTTAAGGTTGCTATGAACTATGATGCCACAGCACTCTACCCATTGTGACATAGTAAGACGCTCTCTAAAAAGAAAGAGAAAAAAAGAAAATACACGCATATAGGAATCATATTGGTTTGCTGTCATCAGCTATCTCAGTATCCTTACTTAATTTATAGTCTATTATATAGTAACCTTGGTGAAGGCTAAATTCCCTGTGGGAGGAATCTATTTGATGTAACCTATCAGAGTTTTAATGAAGATCCTACAACTTCAATTATTTTCTGACCACAGGTATCCCAAGTATTATAAGCCTAAGACTTGTTCATGTAATGTTTTTTTGAGAACACAATATTTCCAGACAACTTTTCTCATCAACATGAAGAAATGCTTACTACACAATTGCTCATTCATGGCATGGGCAGAATGATGGAAAGTTCCTGAGTTGCTTTCATCAAAAAAAAAAAAAAATGGGACTTACAGTTTGGTCAAGATAGTCATTAAATAGGTCAAATATTTACCAGTGATAAAAAAAATTCTTTCAGAATATGAGATGACTATAATCATGTTCCAGAGGCATACGGTTATAAGAGTCAAGCATGAGGATGTTGCAAAAAGAGTTAATAGGGTGCTGCTCTCCAGCGCCATATAAACTAGTTCTTCAAGTTCCTAACTAGGTTCCTTTCGACTGTGACATACTTTTATACTTCTTTGGCTACTTTTTCACCTGCTCTTCCTTCTTGGGCTACTTTCCATCTAAGAACGCACTCAAGGTTCAAAACATTTTTTGTGTGTGTCTGTGTCATTTCTCTTGACTGTCACCACTCTAGTGGTGACGCTTTTATTAAGATAACATTTTGGCCAACATCTGTGTTGTGATGCACACTGTGCTATATATGTAGTTCAGTAAAAAGTATTAAAGCCATATCCCTGCCCTTCTAAGGTATACAAGCTGATGCATAATTTAACGTAGTGAAAAATATAGGAAAAGTGGCACCGTGGGGGGAAAATTCACTTCATTAGAATTAGAACAAACCTATATTCAATTCTCAGGTCAATTACTCATTTCGTATGTATTTAGGAAAACTTTTCCTTCTCTAAGCTTGATTTCTCCTATCTATTAAGTGAGTTAATTGGACAAAAAAAGAACTAAATGTTCTTTAAACGCTGTTTATCAGCAGATTCAACATTGTTTTTAGAGCAATAATCAAATCAGGATTATTTGTTTCATTTCGTTTTTGCACCAAGTTTCACTGGGAGCAGTGTCAGCAAAATAAATTCTATCTAGCTCAAGGGCGTCTATGGAGGCCAGAAGTAATGAGTAGCGTGTAATGGGTCCATACCTTTTTGTCTCTTCTCCCAAAAGTCACACTCCCCCTGCCCCCTGTATAGAGAAGGAGAGCTATTACCTAAGGAAAGGCATCTTACAATTATTTCCTTGGGAAGCTGGAAACCTTCTTTGCAGGGCAAATATTCTTTGCATATACCCTGGTAGTGAGTTTAGCAGTCAGAGTGTATGCAGATTTAAAATAATTTAAGTATTGAATATTGTAGAAAGGTTCTACAAATTTAAATCCCCACTCCAGCAGGCTTATCTTGTGTTTGCTCAGTTTCTTTGATCTTTGAAACTGGTAAGTTAAAATATCCCATTTTACATGTCAGTCTAGAGAATCACTATAATCCTCTTTCTGTTCTAAATAAGACCAACTCTGTTTTAAGTTATGGGAAAAAAATACCCCAGGTGTATTTTATTATTCAATATTTAAGAATTCACCATGAACAGTTTAGACTTCTGATTACAAAGGCAATGTCTCATTGCAATAATCTATGCTGATTATTTACTTTAACTTTAATTTTTATTTACTCAATTTTAATTGACAAATAAAATATATATTTAGAATGTGCAACATGTTTTGAAATATATATACCTTGTTGAATGGCTAGATCACGCTAATTAGTGTGTGAATTATCTCATAAACTTATAATTTTTATAGTGAAATCAAGAACCCTTCTAACCTATTTTCTTTGCAATTTCAGGAGAATGATATACTGTTGCTAACTGTAGTCACCACATTGTACAATAGATCTCTTGAATTTATTAATCTTATGTAGCTGAAATTGTGTATCTTTTCACCAACATCTCCCCAACCTCCTGCTCTCCAGTATAGGTTCATTTCTGTGACCTCTATTCTGTTCCCTGGATCTATGTATCTGTTTTTATGCTAATATTATGTTATTTTGTCTACCATTACTGTGTATCATATATTGAAGTCAAGTAATGTGATGCCTCCAGTTTTGTTTTTTTAGTTCAAGCTTACATTGACACCCCAGGGCGCTTTGTGTTAGTAGTGTGATGCCTCCAGTTTTGTCTTTTTATTTCAAGATTACTTTCACTACTCAGGATCCTTTGTGGTTCTGTACTAATTTCAGATTTTTTTCTTATTTTGATGAAAAATGTCATTAGAATGTCGATAGAGATTGCATTTAATCTGTAGATCACCTTGGGTAGCATGAACATTTTAACAATATTAATTATTCCAACCCATGAACATCACCCAATTTATTTGTGTTTTCAATTTCTTCCTTCAATGTTTTGTAGTTTTCAGTTTATAGGTTTTTGTATCTCCTTCATTATGGACCTATTTTATCTTAAACTTGAAATCGGTTTTCATATCAATGGTTTTTTGAAACTAAATAAATTCTATGTTGTCATCTCATTTAATTTTCTTGAGAAGTTTAAATAAGTATTATACCAGATATTTCAAGAAATGTTGACATACTTCTGATTTAATCTGTGCTACAACTTCTATACCTGTTGTTATTCACTTACCATCAACTGTGTGATACTTTCCAACATCTAAAGATCTACATGTGAATTGGCCAATATCATGTTGTGTCTATTGTCTTTTTTACTTGGTAGTGATGACTGGTTGATCGTTTTCACTTTGGTGCTGGCACCTTCTCTGGGTGACATGCTCACTGTGAAACCTGGATTGAACCCCAGTCTGGAGATTAAAAGACAAGCTAGGGAAACATCCAGCCAAGTTGGAATCCTCAAAAACAAGTGAAGTATGACAAATCTGTATGTCTGGAAGTCATGCTTGCACCAGTAGTGGTAAGGAGGGAGAAAAAGCAGATGCCTATTGGAAAAAGAGCAAGACATGAACTGGCAGAAAGCAGAAACCAGGTGAGGAATCTATTCAGTATTTCTAAAACTTAGTTTTTTTTTAAATGCCTTTTATTTACTGTGTGATTTCTTTATGTTCCATTCCCAGTGGACAGAAAGTACAACTGACATATAAACACATGACTTGCAAATATTTGCTTATGACGAGAGAAATACAGTATTTTATACCAATGAAATCTAAACTGTAGTAGATATAATTTCAAAACTTGTGACTTTTTCTCATTTATTTTTCTGTCCTCAGACCCTACAAAAGTACCTGGCACATAGTAGAATATTCAGGAATAGTTTAAATGAACAGCAATCTTGTTTACTACAATTAATAGCCCAAGATTGTAAAATGGAAATTGCAGCTATGTTTTATAGAAACCTCTAAAAATGCCCTCTACCTCTAATACATCATTTCTATATTCCACCTTTCAAGAAATTATGTTTGTAATTAGAAATTCTAAGACTCTGTGCTCCTATGAAATATTTATGAATATCTTAAGTATCTTCTTAAGCAGAACAGTCATGACAAGGACTTATAATTCTCCTAGCACTTACTAGAGAACATATTAATATTTGGTTGGTTAAAATAACACAAAACATTGCAACTCTTAAAATAAGTTAAGGATTTTTATGTAATATTTGAACTTAGTATTGTTATGAAAGCTTGTTTAAAATATACAAGTAATTATTGAGGTAAGATACATCCTTGAGACCTGATAATTAAGGACTATAATTTAACAATATCTAAACCTGGGAATAAGAATATAGAAAAAACACCCATACATGAATTTCAAAACATATCATGAAATTTCTACATGTTAATGTATGTAAGAGTTAGGGCTAAAGCAGGCCAAGCTTGTGTTTAAAAATGATGCTTAAATTTCCATATGAGGCTTTTAACCTTGAACTAGGTAAAACTTCAGTCTAGAGCAGGGACAGAAGTTCTATTCTGAGGCAGGTATCTTGAAAAAATATTTTTTATAAAAGGGTCCCTACCAGAATCACTGGTTTTGCTTGTGCCAACTCATTCCCATGCTTAGAAAAAAACAACTCTGAGCTCATGTATTACTGAGGATGGATAAAAAATGAGATTTTCAGATATCAAATCAAAAATTATCAATATACTTATAAAAATAAAGTTTTACTTTCCAAATGTTTGGGGATAAAATGCTTTATTGTGTTAGTGCATAATTCTAAAGCCTTCAAGTACACAGTATAACACTTGAAAGTTTCATTATAATGTGACTTCTGAAATCTATCTTTGAATGAGATTTCACTGTTTACAATGAAGTGTATGATACTCAGATACTGAGAAATCATAGCCACATAAGAACAATTAAGACCTCAAAAGGCAAATTAACAACGAATACTATCAGAGGTCACCGCTAACTAATGAGGGCTTGTTAATGATTTCATGCATTAACCTTGGGTGATGGTCAGTTGTTTTAAGACGTACATTTCAAAAATGTATAATTACTAATTAATTCCCATTATCTCACTAGTGTGGCTAAAATACTCAAAAGGTAGAAAGTTGGCCGTACATGGATTATGACAGCCAGTATTATAAAAGGATTAGCAGTTTGGGGAAGAATCCAGGTTTTGATGTGCATTTCTAAAAATCCTGTTCCATTATTGGGTGGGGGGCGGGGAGGGCCGGAAATGGTTACGCCGCCCAGAGCACTGTGACGCGGGGCGGGCACGCGCACCCCACGGAGGGCATGGGAGGCAGGGAGGAGACAGGAGGCAGAGGCGGGCTGCGCGCCACGGCAGGAGGAGTGGAGCTCTGGCCCAGCGCGAGGAGGGCGAGTACGGGGACGCTGGGCCGGGCACGGGCCGTGGGAAGTGAGCGCTCGCCTGAGCCCCGTCCCCGCCACCCCGAGCCAGAAGCAGCGAGCTCCCGAGGCCCGCCCGAGGCCTCGGTCCTCCGCCCGGCGGCGGCCACGTCTCGCACTCGGCCGGCTCGACGCTCCGCTCCGAGCCTTCGGTGTCCCCGCGCGGCCGCAGCTTTCCCTCGCCCGGCGGCGGGCTGTTGACGGAAGCAGCCCCGAAGAAGCCCGAACAAGATCAGAGATCACTCAAGGTGAAGGTTAATCTGCCAGTACCAGCACTTTGAGAATTTGTTTCCCTGCCACAAACTGAACACTTTCCTTTCTTGTTTTGTTTTTTTGTGGGAGCGTTGAAACAAATCTAACTTTGGGTCATAGCAGCCATGAAGCTTGAAATCCAAGTTGCACTCAATTTTATTATTTCATATTTATACAATAAGCTACCCAGGAGACGGGTCAACATTCTTGGTGAAGAGCTTGGAAGACTTCTTAAGAAGAAATATGAAGGACACTGGTATCCTGAAAAGCCATACAAAGGATCAGGGTTTAGATGTATCCATATAGGTGAGAAAGTGGACCCAGTGATTGAACAAGCATCCAAAGAGAGTGGTCTGGACATTGATGATGTTCGTGGCAATCTGCCACAGGATCTTAGTGTTTGGATCGACCCCTTTGAAGTTTCCTACCAAATTGGTGAAAGGGGACCAGTGAGAGTGCTTTATGTGGATGATACTAATGAAAATGGATGTGAGTTGGACAAGGACATCAAGAACAGCTTTAACCCAGAGGCCCAGGTTTTTATGCCGGTACATGACCCAGCCTATCTAGTGTGCAGCTCACCATCGCCTGCCTTTGGTCACTATGCTGCTGTAAACTGTGCCTTCATGCCCTGGTACGCTCAGCCTTTAACCTTCACCACCGCCACTTTTGCTGCCACCAAGTTTGGCTCTACCAAAATGAAGAATAGTGGCCGTAGCAACAGGTTTGCACGTACTTCTATCAACTTCGGCTTGAATGTGAATGACATCTTGAAGCAGAAAGCCATCACCTCAACGCACTCCCTCTATGGGTTTGGCCCGAGTAGCCAGCAGCAGCCACAGCAGCCACTGCCACCACAGCAACAGCAGCAGCAGCAGCAGCAGCAGCAGCAGAAGCAGAAGCACCAGCAGCAGCAGCAGCAGCAAACCTCTGCGCTTTCTCCTAACGCCAAGGAATTTATTTTTCCTCATATGCAGGGTCAAGGTAGTAGTACCGATGGAATGTTCCCAGATGAAAGCCCTCTTAACCTCAGTTCTCTCCAGTACAGTAATGCCTTTGATATGTTTGGAGCCTATGGAGGCCTCAAGGAGAATTCTTTTGTAGATGGCTTGAATTTTAGCTTAAATAACATGCAGTATTCTAACCAGCAATTCCAGCCTGTTAAGGCTAACTAAAAAAAAAAAAAAAAAAAAAGTACAAGTTAAAATGCACCGGCCCAAGGGGGATCTCTTTTTGTTTGTTTGTTTGTTTTTTCTTTCTGCCTCCTTGACATTTTTTTAAAGCTTAAAGTATTGTTACATTCAAGCTTGGTTACAAAAATAAAACATGCACCATTTTTCATTGCCAAGTCATTTGAGAGTTTGAGAGTTATTTTATGCTGACTGTATATTTTAAAGTACATACTCTCAGACATGGTCTCTTATAGTATTTAAGATATAGCAAGGATATAGCTGACTTTTTAAAAAAAATTGGCACTAATGAGTGTGTTTATTGGTCTTTTCTAATTGTATACTTTAATTTAGTACAAAGTTTGTAAACTCTCAGAAGATATATACTGTTTTTATGACATAGTATTGCATTTATATCTTTTTACTACAGTGATCTGTGAGAGCAGCAGCTTCATGTTGTATTACTTTTACTGAAACTGTACATTATCCATCTCAAAGACATCAACTATTCTCAAAATTGTGTACAGGATATTACTTTAGTGGTGGAATTAAAATGTACGAATATTTGCTTTTTAAAAAATGTATTTTCTGGCCGGGTGCTGTGGAACATGCCTGTAATCCTAGCACGCTGGGAGGCCGAGGCAGGTGGATTGCTTGAGCTCACAGGTTGGAGACCAGCCTGAGCAAGAGCAAGACCCTGTCTCCACTAAAAATAGAAAATCAGAGGCAAGAGGATCACTTAAGCCCAAGAGTTGGAAGTTACTATGAGCTATGATGCCACAGCACTGTACCCAGGGCAACAGCTTTGAGACTCTATCTTAAAATAAATAAATAAATAAAAATGTATTTTCTGTTAAAGGTTTAAATATTTTTGCTATAGATTATGCAAGAAAATGTAATTGTAAATGTTAATTTTGTACCTATATTAGACAATACTTGAAAAATTGTTATAAAAGTATTTTGAGTCAGTGTCTTACATGTTAAGAAGATCTGAAATAGTTTATATTAAGTTTGTATTGAAATTCTTTAAAATTAAAAAATTTCCATTATGAATCAACTTTAAACAGAAAAATAAAGAAAAAAAATTATTTCAAATAATGGAGGTGAAATTTTCGTTGTGTATCTTATTTTGAGTAACTAATTCTCAAAGTTAAACTTTTGCATTTTTCCAGTTTCACTTATTAAAAAAATAAAAAGAAATTTAGACTGGGTGAGCCAGAAGTTGTATTTATGGAAATGCAACATTACACAAAAAGATAGATACAGTCTAGGAGTTGGGTTTTGAATATTTGAATAAGAATATTTATCAAAAATTCGCGCTATATGCCTTTGACAATTAACAACTTTTTAAAAATCAACAAAATAGCAAGTATTGATGATCTACTGTAAAACCAATAGTGCTAATAATGAGATCTGATATTCCTTGGGAACATACTAATAAAGGTTCTATGGAAATGACTTGTGTTGGCAACTTTTAAACGCCACAACATGTTTGCAATGCACTCACTAACATTACTCATATTTTATACTTGAAAAATCTGAGGTTTAAGGTTGTAGTGTAATTTGCCTAAAAACTTACAGGAAATTGTAGCTATGTCATGATTTAAACTTAGTTTGTCCTAATTCCCAAGCATAAAGAAAATACAAATAGCTGCCTTTGTCTCATTATCTAATTTGTCTTCCTTCATATTCACTGTGCACAAAAGCCATTTCAAAAGATCAGTGTTGAGAGTTTAGTGATAATGTTACATAGTATCTATGTGTTTACAAGGTGCCACACAGTCTTCTGATCCCTTTACTTGCATTCACTCGTTTAACCTTCAAAATAATTCATTTTGTCATTGAGGTAACTGAGGCACAGAAAGATGAAGTAAGTTTGTCAAAGTCACAGTCCAGTACATGATATAGCTGTGATCCAAACTCACATCTACGGGACTCTAGAGACTAAACTTCTCAACATTCATACTCTACTATGGACATCGAATATAATGTGAGAAGGTAAAAAGTACATCTTTTCTGTGTTAGAAGAGAGGAATCATGATTACACCAAGTTCAAGTGAACAGAAGGTGACAATGGTAGGATTTGTAGGTAGTTATGAATAGCAATAATTCCAGTATCTGCCATTTTATTTTGTTTCTCATTTTTCTTTCCTGTTTTATTATTTTTCTTTTTCATACCTTACCAAAATTGGCACATGAAGCAATACCCAACTGAATATTAATAGAGAATGTCTGGTCTACAAAGTATAACTGCATAATTATGTCAAACACAGTTATGAAAGAAGTTATGCCATTTTTACGAGGACTATTTCATAAAAGAGAATAGAAAAGTTTTCTAATTTATTCCAATGAGGCCAGTGTAGCCTTAGTATCAAACTGGAGAAAAATATTAAAAGAAAACTATAACCTCATGTCTATCATGAATATAGACACAAAAATATTTAACACAGTAATAGTAAATCAAATCTAGCAATATCAAAAAGGATAGTAGATTATTAGTGTGATTTATCCCAGGAACATAAAATTGGTTTAACATATGAAAATAACATTAACAAAATTATTGAGAAAAATTATATGGTCATATCAACAGTCACAAGGAAATTTTAACAACATCTAACAACCTTCTATGGAAAAAAAATGTGGTAATATAGGAATAAAAGGGAATTTTCTCATCCTTATTAACAGACATCAATAAATAACCTAGGGGCAAACACTATACCTAATGAACACTTTCTTTTTTTAATAATTTTTTTATTAAGTCATAACTGTGTACGTTAATGCATTTATAGGGTACAATGTGCTGGTTTTATATAGAATTTGGAACGCTTGTATCAAACTGGTTAACTTAGCCTTCACCTCACTTAATTGTGTTAAGACATTTATACTCTCACCACTTCTATTGAACACTGTATTAAAGGTCCTACCTCAAATAATAATGAAATAATAAAATAAAAGGCAAATGATTAAACACGAAGAAGTAAATTTCTCAACATTCACAAACAATATGATTGTATATATAGAAAATACAAAGGCTTAGACCTATCACATGAACTCAGTAAGAATTCAGGATATAGGCTTGGTGCCCAGAGCACATGGTTACACCACCAGCCATATACACCAAGGGTGGTGAGTTCGAAACTTGCCTGGGCCAGCTAAACAACAATGATAACTGCAACAAAAAATAGCTGGGCGTTGTGGCAGGCACCTGTATTCCCAGCTACTTGGGAGGCTGAGGGAAGAGAATTGCTTAAGCTCAAGAGTTTGAGGTTGCTGTGAGCTGTGACCCTACAGCACACTACCAAAGAGCAACATAGTGAGACTCTGTCTCAAAAAAAAGAAATAAAATTCAGGATACAGGGCCAATATATAAAAATTGTATTTGTTTTATTAACAATAAATAATTAATATGATATCTTACAATGTTATTTATAGGCTTTTTTTTTTTTTGAGACAGAGCCTCAAGCTGTTGCCCTGGGTAGAGTGCCATGGCATCACAGCTCACAGCAACCTCCAACTCCTGGGTTCAAGTGAGTCTCCTGCCTCCACCTCCCAAGTAGCTGGGACTACAGGCACCCACCACAATGCCCTGCTATTTTTTTTTTTTTGGTTGCAGCCAGCATTGTTGTTTGGCGGGCCTGAGCTGGATTCAAACCCGCCAGCTCAGGTGTATGTGTCTGGCGCCTTAGCTGCTTGAGCCACAGGCACCGAGTCTATTTATAGGCTTTTATATGTGGCTAACCAGTTCTCCCCAAACTATTTATTAAATAGGTATTCTTTTCCCCAGTGTATGCTTTTGTTTGTGTTATTAAGGGTCAGAGGGAAATATGAGGCTGATTTAATCTCTAGGTGTTCTATTCTGTTCCATAAATCTATGTCTTTATTTTGTACCAATACCGGGTTGCAGTACAACCTGTATACATTTATGGGGACAATGTGATGATTTGATATACAATGTGGAATGCTTAAATCACATGGATTAACATAACCATCACATCACTTACTTATTTTTTGTGGTAAGACAATTAGTTTACTCTTAGTTGTTTTGAAATGTAGCCTTAGACAGGCAGCGCTTGTGGCTCAAGGGAGTAGGGTGCCAGCCCCATATACCGGAAATGGCCCGTTCAAACCTGGACCTGGGCAAAAAACTGCAAAAAAAAAAAAAAAGTAGCCTTGCATTGTGCACATTAGGTGAGATACCACCCAATACCCTCCCTCCACTCCCCCGTCTCTCTCCTCTCCTCCGCTTCCTCTTTTCCCCTCTTTCTTTCTGGATTATATTTGTGCTTTGTCATTCATATGAATGTGTAAGTGCTTATATACTGGTTTCATAATAGTATTGAGTACATTGGATAATTTTTTCTATTCTTCAGATACTTTACTAAGAAGAATATATTCCAGCTCCATCCAGGTAAACATGAAAGATGTAAAGTCTGCCTCTTTTATGGGTGCATAGTATTCCACAGTGTACATATACTCACAATTTGTTTATCCATTCATGGGTTGATGGGCATTTAGGCTACTTCCACAACTTGGCTTTTGCGAATTGGTCTGCAATAAAAATTCTAGTACAAATGTCTTTGTTGTAAAATGATTTTTGTTCATGTAGTTAGATACCTACTAATGTATTGCAGGATCAAACAGTAGGTCAACTTTTAGTTCCTTGAGGCTTCTCCATACTTCTTTCCAAAAAGGCTCTATTAGGTTGCAGTCCCACCAGCAGTGTAGAAGTGTTCTCTTCTCTCTGCATCCATGCCCACATCTGCAGCTTTGGGATTTTGTGATGTTGGCTAATCTTATTGGAGAGGTAATATCTCAAAGTGGTTTTGATTTGGGTTTCTCTGATGATTAAAGATCATGAGCATTTTGTCATGTGTTCGTTGGCAATTTTCATGTCATTATCAGAGAAGTTTCTGTGCAAGTCTCTTGCCCACAAGGAAATGGGGTTGTTTCTTCTTTTCCTATTGATTAATTTGAGCTCTCTGTGGATTCTAGTTATCAGACCTTTGTCAGAAACATAACCTGCAAAAATCTTCTCCCATTCTGAAGGCTGTCAGTTTGCTTTACTTACAGTGCCCTTAGCTATGCAGAAGCTTTTTAACTTGATCAGTAATATATTTTTGGTGTTGCTTCAATTACCAGGGGGTTCCTCCTCACATAATATTTTACCAGGCCAATATCTAGCTAATGACCTATAGAGGACTGAAATTGGACCCTCACATTTCACCAGTAACAAAAACTGATTATGACCGGATAAAAGATTTAAAATTAAGACACAAAACTATAAAAATACTAGAAGAGAGGGCAGGGAAAATTCTTGAAGATGTTTTTATTTCTTAGAAATGCATTGGCGGCTCGGCACCTGTGGCTCAAGTCTAAGACGCCAGCCACATACACCTAAGGTGGCGGGTTCAAATCCAGCCCGGGGCCCACCAAACAACAATGATGGCTGCAACCAAAAAATGGCCGGGTGTTGTGGTGGGCGTCTGTGGTCCCAGCTACTTGGGAGGCTGAGGCAGGAGACTTGCTTGAGCCCAGGAGTTGGAGGTTGCTGTGAGCTGTGATGCCACTGCACTCTACCCAGGGGGATAGCTTGAGGTTCTGTCTCAAAAAAAAAAAAAAAAGAAAGAAAGAAAGAAAAAAAGAAAGAAAAAAGAAATGCATATTTGGGATTTTTTTTCTGGTTCCATATGAAATAAAGAACTTTTTTTCCCCAGTTCTTCAAAATATTACATTAGTATTTTAATAGGGATTGTATTAAATCTGTATGTAGATCACTTTGCGTAGTATAGACATTTTAATAATGTTGATTCTTCCCAGTTAAAGGGAGGTATGATCTTCCATTTGTTAATGTCTTCTGAAATTTCTTTGCTGAGGGTTTCACAGTTCTCTCTCTAGAGATCCTTCACATCTTTTGTTAGATATATTCCCAGGTACAACCCTCACCTCTCAACACTTATAAATATTGACACATGATGGATAAAAGATTCAAATTTAAAATATGAAATGATACAGACACCAGTAGAAAATATGGGGAAATCTCTTGACAATATTGGCCTGGGAAAAGACATCATAGGGAAGAACCCATTGGCAATTTCAGCAACAACAAACATGAAAAAATGGGACAGGATCAAGTTAAAAAGCTTCAGTACAGCTAAAGACAATAATTAAAGCAAATAGACAACCATAACAATGAGAGAAGATATCCCCATGGTACAAAGGGCTGATGACCATAATATACACAGAACTCTAATCAACAAGAAAAGAGCAAATAATCCCATTTATAAATGGGCAAGAGACATAAACAGAACCTTCACTGAAGAAGACAGATGAGTGACCAATCAACACATGAAAACATGTTGTCATCGCTAATCATTAGGGAAATACAAATCAAAACAACCTTGCACAATCTCCTCCCCCCAGTGATAATAGTCCACATCACAAGACCCCAAAGCTACAGATCCTGGTGTGGATGCAGAGCAAAGGGAACACTTATACACTCCTGGTGGGATTAAAAACTACTATAGCTTTTTGGGGAAGATGTATGGAGAATCTTTAAAGAGCTAAAAGTAGACCTTCCATTTGATCCCTTAATACCATTACTAGGTATTTACTCTGAAGGAAAAAAAAATACCATAAGAACATCTGCACTAGAATGTTTATTGCAACTCAATTCACAATCACCAAAATGTGGAAACAATCTAAGTGTCCATCAACTCACAAGTGGATAAATAAGCTATTATATATATATGCATATATGTCATGAAATACTATTCAAGTGTGAAAAAGATGGAGACGTCACATCTTTGGTATTTACCTGGATCAATGTGGAGAACATCTTGCTAAGTAATGTATCACAAGAATAAAAATGCAAGCATCCAATGTACTCAATACTAACTAATATGAGACTAGTAGATGAATAACTACACTCCCACATGAGAAAAAAAACACAATTAAATTCAAGAAGGTATGGAGGGAGAAAAGGGGGTTAATAGAAGAAAGAGAAAGGGGAATTGGTAACCTCTCCCACAACAGGCACAATGTAAGGGTATATGGGTCAAGGGTTCAATTACAACTTGGAATTTACCTAACCAGTGCATACAATATAAACTAACCATATGTACCCTTATATCAACCTGAAATAAAAAAAAATTAAAAATGTAATTTACAATATGCAATGTGCCATAAAAATAAAGTACTTAGGAATAAATGGGGGGGGGGAGCTATATATGATATCTACCCTACAAGTTCAAACTGCTGAACAGAAAAAAAAAAGTCCACATGAACACATTATAGGCTAATTTTTAACATGTCTGTTCTCACCATGCTGATCCATATACCTAATCTATGAAACAACTCTTCTCCTCCTAGATATTTACCTCAACTATATGAAAAAAAATGCATCCACATAAGGGCTTGTATGAGAATGCATATAGCAGGAATATTTATTATGGGCCCAAATTGGAACATCCCAAGGTTCACTGGAGGATGGTGGAGTAAATTTTGGTATATCCATAGAGTAGAATAATACTCATCAATTTTAAGGAATAAAATACTGATGTGAGCAACAATTTGAGTACTCTTAAAGATTATACCCTGAGTGAAAGAAGCCAGACATGAAAGATTACGTTGTGTAAGAACCAATTTATATGAATTTGACAAATGGGTAAAATTAACCTTGGGATTAGGGGAGTAGAAATCAGAAGAGTAGTTTCCTGTTTGCCTCTGCAGTGAAGGAGGAGGGGGAATGGGCATGAGGAAACATCCTGAGGGATTTGTGCATGTGTGTATATGTGTATATCTATCTTTATAGAAATGTTTCAAGTATATGCAATCTACATACCTATATATCCCTCAAATTGTATCTCAGATCATATATTGCATGTGATTTGGTACCATTCTTTTTATATGTAACTTGTCTAGAAATTTTCCTCATTAATACATATAAAATTAATTTCTTTAAAAAACTATGGACTGGGCGGCACTTGTGGCTCAAAAGGGTAGGGTGCCGGCCCATGTGCTGGAGGTGGCGGGTTCAAACCCAGCCCCAGCCAAAATAAACAAACAAACAAACTATGGATTATTCAATATGCCATCATTTATTCAGCAAGCCTGCTACTGATGACAATTTTCAATAATTTGCCATTACAGACAATTTTGTAAGTGATCAAATAAATGTATACATGGATTATTGGGCATACAACTTTATTATGATACACAAGATAATGACCCCCCCCAACAGTATCCACATCTCAATTCCCAAAACATGACAATGTTACCTTACATAGCTAAAGGAATTTTGCAGGTGTGAATGATAATATTAAGATGGTGATATTTTCCTGGACTTTTGTGGATGGCTCCAATGTAATTACAAGTGTCCTTAGGAAAGAGGTCGAAGATTGGAGTGAGAGTAAGAGATGTGAGGATGGAAAGAGAGAGATACAAGAAAGGGGCCAGTAACCAAAGAATTCAGGCAGATTCAAATTCTAGAAGCTGAAAAAGGTGGGTGAGGCAAAGGATTCACTCCATCAGCCTTCCGAAGGAATTAAGCCTGGCCTTAATACATAGTGATTTTAGCCCTATTAAGATTCATTTCAAACTTTGAACCTCCACAAGTGTAAGATAACAAATTTGCGTCATTTAAATCACCAAGTTTGTGGTAGGACTTGGTATTGAAAACTGAGTATTTTCAAACTTTATGTTAAATCTCAAAGAAGAAAAGCACTATCTTGTTTCAATATTCGCTTATGTGATTATAAGTAAGGTTGGCCGTATATTCACATTATTAATTTAGGTTCCCTGAATTTACTTTCCTAGTCGCAATATGAGTATAATTCAACTGCTAACGAATTATGTGAGAATGATTTATAGTTAAAATCACTTCATGTGTTTTTATGTAATTAAGTGCTTATTTCTTTGTTCTTTCTTTTCTACTAACAGTCTGATATTAGTCAATTTTGTAAGGTATTAGCTCAATAGATTCACACTATATGCCATTTTGATATGGTCTGTTTCATTTTCTGGGGACTTAGTTATAGTTAGTTGATGGTAGTTTCATGCTACTATAACAAATCGCCACAAATTTAGAGTCTTAAAGCAATGTAAATTTATTATCACACAATTCTGGAAGTAAGAAGTCCAAAATGAATCTTAGTAGGCTAAAATTATGGTGTCAGCAGGGCTGTACTCCCTCTGGAGCCACTATGGACGAATGTTTTCTTGCCTTTCAAGTTTCTAGAGGCTCTGAGGTAACACTCAGATAATCCAGGATAAGCTCACCAACTAAAAGTCAGTTTATCAGCACCCTAAATTTCATGTACATCTTTATTTTCCTTTTTCCATGTTAACGAACATACTTCCAGGTCCTGAGGCTTAGGATATGGCCACGTTTGGGGAGCCATTCTTCTGCTTACCATATAGCTCTTGCTTTATTGGCCCCGAGGTTTTCCAGTGGCTGCAGTAGCCCTTACTGACGCTGCGGGGGAAACAAGCAGCTCCCAGCTCTGGAGTTTGCAGTTTATTAGCCATAATATTTGGGAAATATTATCGAACTTCCTTGAGCTGCCTCATTTTACCTATCTATAAAATTAGCAAGATAAATATATCTAATTACCTGTTTACAGTGATATTATAACAAGTTAATGAGATAATAATAATAATGAGATGGTAATAACCATTCATTGAACGTTTTACTATTTGAGGCATACGAAGTATGGACCAAACTAATGTGTGCATTCTTTCCTTATTCATATTAGGGTCATGATTAAAAGTCATTAGAGAATTGCCATGGTGCTTTCTGGCCACTCAAGTGATGAATAGTTTCATATATTTTATGCTCCTTCAGAGGTGCACTTTATCCCTATGTACATTTGTAACTATAGTTCCAAACTGTTTACTGCAATTAAAACAGGTACACATTCTCTATCTCTATCTGAGACCACTGTGAAGTACTTTGTTCCTGGTAGGCTATATACTACAGTATATTCAATCTTCATGATTCTTAAGGGAGCAGCCATACTGACGTTAATTCAGTTGGCTTGAATTAATACTTTATTTTACAAACTGAAGACCTGAAACAAAGAAACCAAGAAGTGAAATACCTCATCCGGTCAAAGATTGTATGTTTTAATATACAATTTACAGACTGAAAAGGTTCTTGTGAGGAAACTTTGCTACTTGAAGTGGAACACTTTCCTTTCTCTAGCCTCCATTTTAGCACATGCTCATTCAATTCATTGTACCTTGCTGTCAAAGGCATAGTTCTTTTTGAATTGAAGAGTGCCAGTGGCCAGATTACTCAAGAATCTGCTGAGCACCTGTACTGTTTCTTTGCACTGTCAGGCCTGGAAGTGGCTGCGAAGCAGCAGCAGATCCTGTCACTGATTTTTCCTTCATGTCCTCCCTCATATCTTGTCTAGTAGGTGTAATTAGATGATACATTCTTTTATGACTGATCACCCTTACATTTGCCTTTAGTATTGTTTACTCTGCATTTTCTTTGAACAAAATAATGAATTCCATTTCCTTTTAGTCATATTCTGTTTGATCTGTTTAGTTCTTTGAAGACTGTCCGTGGAACTATGAAGAAAAGAGGTTTGTGGGAATAAGTTTAGTTATTTGGAATTAATCTTTTAGGCACAGTCAACTTTAACAAATGAGACTTTTTAATATTTCTTACCCCTTTTATCTGTTTAATACTGATTAGTCTTCAGTCTTTACCTTTGTTTCACTGTTGTATACGTTGGTGCCTCAGTTAGTATAGTGTTTCTAAGTTGTGTGTGCATGTGTGTCTGTGTGTATGTTATAGGAAAGCTGTAAATGGAAGTTTTCCTCTGCTTATTTTTGAAATGTAAGTTTAAATTTACAAAACATAATCTAGATAAGTAAATTGAAGATTCTGAGCAACAATGACAAAATAATTTTAAATAGTGTTGCAAGAATTTAGCTATTACAGAGATTGAAGAAATAATAATGGTAGCCTGTAGATCAGCAGTTCTCAACCTGTGGGTCATGACCCTTTTGGGGGTTGAACGACCCTTTCACAGGGGTCACCTAAGACCACCCTGCATATCAGATATTTACATTACAATTCATAACAGTAGCAAAATTACTGTTATGAAGTAGCAACAAAAATAATTTTATGGTTGTGGGTCACCACAACATGAGGAACTGTATTAAAGGGTCACGGCATTAGGAAGGTTGGGAAGCACTGCTGTACATGAACTAGGGCAAGCGTTTGTCCATTCCCTCCAGTGCCCAGCATATTGGGCAGAATTTAGTATGGTGGCACATCTAATGGTTTCTGTGCTCCGTGGAGCACTGAATTGACAATAAAGCCAGGCTGAGGGAGGTTAAATATTGATTATTTTACACTGTCATAAGACTATATTTAAATGGAACAAAATCAAACTTCTCAAGCCTTCTTGGTATCTAGCTAAATTCTGAATGGCTTAAAAGAGACGCTTACTCAAGGGAATGACACCTGTCATGGTGGCAGGACCAATGCTGAAGATAATAGTGGCAATTTGCTGCTACAGAGTAGTTTGAAGATAGATACTATATATTAACTCATATTTATTCTTCAATTATCTCTCTGTAAAAGTCATCAATATAGGGAAAGATGGTTTGGGATATGTTTTCTAAAAACTCCTGGAACAAAGCTTATGGACTTCCCTGAGGTCATAAAACGGTTCTCATCTTGGCCAACAACCAGTCAACTATTATCATAGAAATTAATGATTTCACACAATGTTAAGTAATAGCAGAGTTATTTTTCCATACTGAAGCTTGAACATATTCCTTATATCTAGGACATATGCATTTATTCATAGTTTAAATTTGCAGATAAGTTAAACTTACTATATTAAGTATCAAGACTTTGTTTTAACTACTCATTAGGGATTTAAAAATAAATTTTATCATACCCCATCTTGCCTTATTAAACAGATTAGTCAAAACACACAAACTCTTGATATCATGTATGAGTCTTCTACTCATCTTATTGGTAACCTTGGCCTCAGTTTCTGCAACTTACTTTTCTCAGTAATTTTTATGTCTTAATATGAAGAAACGTAGGTGTTCTTGTTATATGAAAGAATTAAATAATGCTGAAGTCAGGCATTGTAATGTGCTCATCATGAGAACAATGTATTTGTATCCAATAGTTACTTTTTTTTTGCATATACATGTGTTTATTAGGTTTCCACTTTTTGCCTTCACAAAATTAAAAAGGCTTAAAATTTAACAACAATAACAATGTTTAAGATCAGGACTAGAAACAAAACCTCATAAATGAAGAGTAAAGATAAATACATTCCAAAAAGAAATCAGACGATTGCTGCAATGAAGTATTAAGCAATAATAATACTAGTAATGCAAAGAAAGTAACATTCACATTGTCAAATAAGACTATGTCTATTAAAAGTAAAGGTAAACTGGGGCCAATGGCTGTGGCTGTTATGAAGTAGCAACAAAAATAATTTTATGGTTGTGGGTCACCACAACATGAGGAACTGTATTAAAGGGTCACGGCACGGATAAACTGTGAATCCACTTGCTGTAGAAGCTGTGGTTGGTCTCATACCACTGTCAGGAGGTAGTTTGAACAGAAACTACCTGCTAAAAGTTTCTTTCCAATAGTTACTTTTATCCATTATCCTCTCACATCTTTCCCTTTCTTAGCTTCCAATTTACTTTTCCTTGTGGTCATGTGTACCCAACATTTAGTTACCAACTTATTAGTGAGACCAGACAGTGTCCATTCCTGAGATATTTTACTTAGGATAACAGTCTCTAGTTCAATCTAAGTTGCCACAAATGACATATTTCATGGCAGAGTAGTATCCTATGGTGCACGCATGTGTGTGTATACACAAGGTTGGACATTAATGGTCATGAATTTATCTTAGGAAATGTGCTACATCCTTCACTACTGATTATCACTATGGTCACCTTGAAACACTCTCCTTGGGAAGCTATGTACTGATACCAATGTCTAGTTCACCCTTTAAAGCAATTTTTGGTCATCAGAGTTGTCATTGCACAAAATTTGGCAATTAAGTTTATGAACTCACCCTAGAGGAAATCTTTGTTAAATATCATACCGTACATAATAGTATCATCTATAGGACAATAACAGAGCAAAAATAGAAGGATATAGATATTTAGGATAATTTTTTTGAAAACCATAAAAATATGGCTTAACTCATGAATTCTAACAAATGTTTAAAGAAAAAATAACAATACTTCCCAATTAATCTAAAAAACAGGGGAAGAAATATTTCCAAACTTAAAACTTCTTTTATTATTTTTTATTAAATCATAGCTCTGTAAATTAATGCAATTATGGGATACAATGTGCCGGTTTTATATACAATTTGAAATACTTTCATCAAACTGGTTAACATAGCCTTCACCGCATTTTCTTAGTTATTGTTAAGACATTTATATTCTACACTTAGTAGATTTAATATGTACCTTTATAAAATGCACCATAGGTGTGGTCCCACCAATTATTCTCCCTCCACTCATCCTCCCCCTCATCTCTCTTCTCTTTCCCCTTCATCTTATATGAGGCCAGTATTAGCCTGATAACAAAACTAAAGACATCATAAGAAAATAAACTCAATAATTTTTGCCAGTGTCCTTATAAATATAGACAAAGAAAATCTTCAAAAATAGTAGCAAACCAAATTCAGAAACATATAAAACACATTATTTACTACGAACAAATGGGACTTATCACAGAAATGCATGTTGGTTCAACACATGAAAATCAGTCAATTAATAAACTATACTAACATGCTCATATCAAATGATGCATTAAAACAGTGGGGAAAATTAAAGAGATCGTTATAATAAAATATTCAATGTATTAAGAGTATAAAAACATTTCTTGACCTGATAAAATGTATCTATGGAAAATCCACAGATAACATCATGCTTAACAGTGAAAGACTGAAAGATTTCATTCTAAGATCAAGATGCCAACTTCCAAATTTTCTATTCCATATTTTATTAATAGTCATAGCCAGGAAAATTAGGCCAAAAAATCAAGATTGGAAAGAAAATAAAAAAAGAAAGACTATCTGTATTTTCAGATAACATAATATTATACAAAAGAGCCATGATGTTCGGATACAATTTTAAATGACCTACTATTATAAATTACACATGAACATTATGGCCACCCTCTACATATTTTCTATAGAAAACAATTAGACATCCATACACTTTAATAAACAGAAAACTCTTAGAAGTAATGAATAAGCTCAGAAAGGTTTCAGTATAGAGCGGTGCCTGTGGCTCAAAGGAGTAGGGTGCTGGCCCCATATGCCGGAGGTGGTGGGTTCAAACCAAGCTTCAGCCAAAAACTGCAAAAAAAAAAAAAAAAAAAGAAAGGTTTCAGTATATAAGATGAACATAGGGATATTAATTGAATTTCTATATGCTAAAATCAGTAGTTCAAAAAGGAAATGAAACAATTTCATGTCCAATAATACAAACATTGATAAAATACAGAGTAATAAATCTTAACACAAAATTACAAGTCTTATATGAAGAGAGCTATAAAATATTACTGAAATATTTGCATCATTGCAGCTCAATTCATCATTGCTATGTTATGGAGGAAGAATAGGTGCCCATTGACACATGAATGGATGAATAAATTGTGGTATATGTACACCATGGAATAGTACAAGCCTTTTTAAACAGAAGACTGTCATGGATTAAATCTGCTTGTCATTGGACCTGAATGCTAAGAGCAAAGTTAGATCTGTGTTTGAAAGCTGTTAGTACCAAGAATAGTCCTAATAGAAATTATAGAAATTAACTACATCCTTTTCCAGGAAAATAATAACTATTGTCATTGCAGTTATGGTGTTTTCTTTCAGGGATAACTTCTGAGATTGGCATTCTTACTGTATTGGTAGTACAACAAACTTTTATTGTGAATATATTATTCCAGAATTGTAATGGGCTATGCAAAATATCTACAAAATTTCCTATTCTTCTGACTATCTTGCAAGGTGGATGTTATTATTTTTACTTTATAGAGAAATAAATTGAGTCTTGAAGAGGTTAAATAACTTAGTATCATGAGCTGGTAATTGACAAAACTAGAATTTGAGCCCATGTCTACCAAATATTAAAGCCCATGATTTTTTCAGCACTAATTTAATCTCTCTGACCATATAAAATGGTTAGAGAAGCTCTTTGTTTTGGCAGTGGTTCTAATATCCATTTTGTGATGCTTCAGTGGAAAACATTCTGTGGGAGTCAAAAGAAAGGAAAAACATAGCCACTCTGCCATTGGTATTCTGCTGAGTTTCTCTGTTGATTTCACTCCCATTTTAGAATATTGCATTTAATTACCTGTCAAGCATATATCTTAACTTTCTGGAGGCAAGAGGGTCAGCCCAATTAGTGTTGTTACTTTTCTGTTTAGTTTTCTGAACATACCTAATGTATTTTAAATCTGTCCTCAACGACAACAATTCCAAGTAGAGAGCCGCTTTAAGAGTAAATATTTTAACCCTGAGAATCTTGAGATAAATTAATTTTGTAACCAATTTGGAGAATTGCTAAAAACATCCCAAGTTGGATATTCAGATTTCTTTATTTATCTTTCAAGGCAAACACATATAATTTCCAAAGCCCTTAGACCATGTTCTATACTTCTTAGTGGAGACTGGGGACATTTTTTCTCCTAGAAATGAACAAGCATGAGCTTTGTAACTTCTTTTTTTTTAATTTTGAAATTATTATACTATAGGCCTTTTCCTACTGATTTTGTCCTGTTTCCCTATGTGACGCTTTCAAAAAACGGAGCCTTTTGCTTACATCCTTGAAAGACATTGGGGAAAGAGAGGGACCCTCAGCTTAGTTGGCTAGAAGGAAACATTAAAGAGGCCAAAGCACCACAATTATGTTAGGAACCATTTAAGATTTTTGGCTCAGCTAGCAGAAATTATTTCCAACTGGAACATTCAGACTTCTAATGAACATGACCTTTACCACAGTATCTAGCTTACACCAAGGAGAAAGATCTCATTAGATAAAAGCTGTCTGTACTCAGGACACTGTGTAGTTTATGAGATACTAGCTTGTCTATAACTTGTTTGATGACTTCATTATTTCATGAATTTTTTGAAATAAGGGTTTTTACCTGATGTCTAGACAATTATGTACTTCTTTTCTGTTGAATACATCAAACACTCTCTTCAAATACTCCCAAACCCAATGTCAGTTACTTCAATGAATTTTTTGAATAAGTCCTGGGAATTGGTCCAGACATATGGTCCTATTTACTATCCTATTAATTATTGTGCTAGAATCTAATGTGTTTACTGACATATGAATTCATTTTGTGAAGATTAGACATCATGTTGGACTTCCTAATGCAAAAGTTTTGCTGATGGTTCAGCTCCTTGCCTGTGGTTTGGATAAATTCAGTTTCACTCATGTATAGTACTTCACAGGTGTCAAGACTAAAAACCTTGTGAGGTAGGTGGGGTAGATATTTTGATTTTTTTTTTTGTAAAAACGTTATAAAAGTATCTCAGGAAATTGAGAAATAATGTAGGGGAGAGTTTCAGGGTTTAAATAAAATCTTACAATTATCCAGTGTTTCTCTACTTGTCAACCCAGTTTGATAATTTCTTCTTGGACATTATATTCACAGTGCTTGTATTAGGAGATCTTGTTATCATATTTAAGATGCAATAAAATAAATTTGTTCCATTGGTATTTTATTATAGCCTTTCGTCTGATGTTAGATTCACAGAGCAGTGAGGAATTATTACTTGAACACTTAAAATTGTAGATACTATTTTCCAGTTTCAAAGTTCTTATGCAGTTCTTTTGGTAGATATTGATCTCTTTAAGTATCCTATATATAAATTCTTTATTGCTTTGTAAACAACCACTGTGAAACAGCAAGTAGGGTAATAAGGCTTGGAATTTTATGCATGATATAGACTTCATGAAACTAGTTTAATATAACATCTTAAAATCCATTCAAGTAGTAAAAATTGGTCCACAAAAGCCACTTAGAAGTCATCAAAAGTCATTGGTAAAAATATTCAATAGATGGGCAGCCCCAAACACAAGCTATTTTGCACTGACCAAACAGGAATATGGTTGATTCATGGATGCAACCAACCACAGATTGAAAATGTTTGGGGGAAAAAAAAAAAAGGATGGTTGTATTTTTACTGAATATGCACAGAGTTTTTTTTGTCATTATTCCCTAAATAATACAAAGTAACAACTATTTACATAGCAATTACATTGTATTAGGTATTATAAGTAATCTAGAGATGAGTTAAGATATACAAGAAGATGGGTGTAGGCTATATGTAAATACTTTGCCATTTTATGTAAGGACTTGTGCATCCTCAGATTTTGGTGTATGTTGGGGATCGTGGAATCAATTCCTCACAGATACTGAGAGATAGCGGTGTATAGCCAAAAGCATTTATCATTTTAGTAAGTAATTTTTAACACCTAAGATGTGCATAACACTGGGAGCATATAAAGAAGCATGACTTTATAATAACAAGGAGCTTATACTCTAGTCCTATATTCTACTATGGTTTCAAGTGTCCTCCAAAGTTCATGCATTGAAAACTAATCCCTAATGCAATAGTCTTGAGAAGTGTAATCTTTAAGAGGTGATTAGGTCATGGGGGCTCTGCCTCATGAATGGCTTAGTTATTGTGGGAATGGGTGGGTTCCTAACAAAAGGATGGGTTTGGATCCTTCCCTCCACCACCGTGGTCTCTTGCCGTGTTGCCTTCTGCTTTGAGATTATGTTCTCACCTGATGCAGGCCTTTGATTGTGAACTTCCCACCCTCTAGAACTGTAAGAAATAAATCTCTGACCTTTATAAATTACCCAGTCTCAGATTATAGCGGCACCAAACAGACTAAGACATGTATCTACATGAAATAATTAGAAAATAATGCAGTAACCCTCAATTGATGTACGTTGGATATACCTTGCTGTCAAATGGCCATCTTGGGAAAAGTTGGTCCAACCAGTGGCAAGGAGCCTTGGGGATTCTCATTTCTAGAAATGTATATTTTTTATTATGGTAAAATACGCATAACAGAGTTACCTTTTAACCTTTTTAAATTTACAACTCATTGGCATTAAATATATGTATAATTATGTGTAGCCATCACCACTATTCATTTCTAGAACTTATCCTCCCAAATAGAAATTTGGATCCTTTAAATAGTGACTGTCCTCCTTACCCATAGCCCCTGGAGATCTCCATGAATTTGCCTGTTCTAGGTGCCTCATATAAATTGAACCATACAGTAGTTGTCATTTTGGGTCTGGATTATTTCACTTAGTATGTTTCCAAGGTTCATTCATGTTTTCAGAATGTTATTTCTTTTTAAGGTTGAATAACATTCCATTGTATGAATGCATTACATTTTTCTCTATATATTCATCTGTTGATGTGAAATGCATACTTTAAAACATCTCTTTTCTTTAAAAAATTTTTTTTTTAAATTTCAGGTTAATGTGAGGGTACAAACAACCAGGTCACTATATTTGCATTTGTTAGGTAGAGTCCTTCTTGTAGTTGTGTCCCATACCCAGAAGATGTGCCATACACCCCTGTATTGTGCTGATTAAGTAGGGGCACCCCAAATTCCCCTCCTTTTTAATTCTCCCTCCCCCCAACTTGAATTGAAATGAGTTTTTCTTCTCTGTGGTCATGAAGTAAATCATCTACTGGCTTTATATTAGTAGTGAGTACGTTTCATATTTGCTTTTCCATTCTTGTGATACTTTACTGAGAAGAAAGTGTTTCAACTCCATCTGGGTTAATATAAAAGTTGTAAAGTCACTGTCTTTCTTAATGGCTAAATAGTATTCCGTGGTATACATGTACCACAGTTTGTTAATCCATTCCTGAGTTGCTGGAGTCTTAAATTGTTTCCACATCTTTGCAATTGTAAATTGAATTGTGAAAAACAATCTAGTGCAAATTTTTTTGTGATAAAGTGATTTTTTTTCCTTCTGGGTAGATGCCTTGTAGTAGGATTGCAGAGTCGAATGGGAGGTCTAAGTTGAGTTCTTTCAGGATTCTCTAGACTTTTTTCCAGAGAGGCCGTATTAGTTTGGAGCTACACCTTTAGTGTTAAAGTGTTCCCATTTCTACACATCCATGCCAGCACCTGCAACTTTAGAACTTTGTGATGTGGGCTAATATTACTTGGGTTAGGTCATATCTCAGGGTGGTTTTGATTTTCATTCCTCTGATGATTTGGGATGATGAGCATCTTTTTTGTATGTTTGTCAGCCATTTATCTATCCTCCTCAGAGAAGGTTCTGTTTGTGTATCTTGCCCAGTGAACAGATGGGATTGTTTGCTCTTTCTTTGTTGATTAACTTGAGTTCTCTATAGATCCTAGTTATCAAACCTTTGTCAGATTCATAACATACAAATATCTTTTCCCATTTTGAAGGTCGTCTATTTGCTTTGATTGTTGTATCATTAGCTGTACAGAAGCTTTTTGGCTTAATTAAGTCCCATTTGTTTATTGTTGTTGTTGCATTTGTCATGAAAGTCTTGTTCATAAAATCTTTCCCCAGGCCAACATCCTCAAGAGTTATTCCCATACTTTCTTCAAGGATTTTTATCATTTCATGACTTAGATTAATTATTTTTATCCATTGTGATTTAATCAATTTTTGTAAGTGGTGAAAGGTGTGGGTCTAGTATTAGTCTTTTACATGTGGTTATCCACTTCTCCCTGCACCATTTATTAAATAGGGATTCTTCTCTGTATGCTTTTGTTTGGTTTATCAATGATCAGATTAGATAAGAGACTGGTTTCGTCTCTTGGTTTTCTATTCAGTTCTGAATGTTTATGTCTCTATTCTTGTGTGAATACCATGCTGTTTTGATCACTATGGACTTGTAATATCACCTGAAGTCTGGTAGAGTGATGCCTCTGGCTTTGTTTTTATTACTAAAAATTGCCTTGGCTACACAGGTTTTTTTCTGGTCCCACACGAAATAAAGAACTATTTTTTCCCAGTTATTCCAAGTATGATATTGGTATTTTAATGGGGATTGCATTGAAGCTGTAGATTGCTTTGGGAAATATAGACCTTTTCACAATGTTGATTCTTCCTAGCCAAGAGCATGGTATTCTCTTCTATTTATTAATGTCTTCTGCTATTTCTTTTCTTAAGGTTTCATAATTGTCTTTGTAGAGGTCTTTTACCTGGCTTTTCTTTTTTTTTTTTGCAGTTTTTGGCCGGGGCTGGTTTTGAACCCACCACCTCCAGCATATGGGGCCAGCGCCCTATTCCTTTGAGCCACAGGTGAGGCCCTCTTTTACCTCTTTTTTTTAAAGGTATATTCCTAGGTATTTTATTTTCTTTGAATTTACTGTGAAGGGAATTGTGTGCTTAATTAGCTTCTGAAGCTGGCTGTTGTTGGCATATACAAAGGCTACTGAGTTGTGGACATTGATTTTATACCCTGAGATGTTAACTGTATTTCTTGATTACTTTCAGGAGTCTTGTGGTTGAATATCTAGTGTTCTCTTAAGATCATATCATCAAGTGAATCTTTCTAGGAGTAGAATGTGAATGTTTTAAAATAATAACTAAGAAAATGACATGAAGGCTATGTTAACCAGTTTGATGGAAGTGTTTCAGATTGTGTGTGAAAACCCCACACTGTACCCGAGAAGTGCATTAATGTACATAGTTACCATTCAATAAAAAAAAAAGAAAGTTTCAGACAGAGGAATGTTGGAACTCAGAAAACAATAATCCAATGTAGGGCTCTTTGGCATGTAGAACACTTTAAATTAATGAAAACTGGAAGAACTTAGAAGCTTCCTCAGAATCAAGCTGTCTCCAACCTTCCTTTGTTCCCCCCACCCCATAGAACGGAGAAGGATATTCTCTCTCTCTTTCTTTCTGTCCCTCTCTCTGAAGTTGTATTTGACTGAGGGCAGTTCTTCCAAAAGAAACACATTACCTTTAATCTCCTGTCTGAAATCTAATTAACCAGGGTATTAATCACTTGGGAGGGAAATAAACTAAATGTTGTTACCATGCCCAAACAAACAAACAAAAAAAAGATCATATCATCAGCAAAGAGGAATAATTTGACCTCTTCAGCCACCATTTGGATACCTTTTCTATCCTTCTCTTGACTGATTTCATTGGCTTGAACTTCTAGCACTTTGCTGAATAGTAGTGGGGATAGAGGACATCCTTGTCTGGTTTGAGTTCTAAGTAGAAAAGCTTTAGGTTTTACTCCATTCAGTATACTAGCTGTCAGTTTGTCATAGATGGCTTCAATTAGTTTTAAAAAATATGCAACCTGTGCCTATATTCTTAAGTGTTCTTATTAGAAAAAGATGCCAAATTTTATCACATGCTTTTTCTACATCTATTGAGAAGATTGTATGTCTTTAGTTTGCTTTTATTAATATGGTAAATTGCATTTATGGATGTGTATATGTAAACCAGCCTTGTATGCATGGGATGAAGCCTACCTGATCATGATGTGTAATTTTTTTAATATGTATCTGTAATCTACTGGCTAATTTTTATTGAGTATTTTTGCATCTATATTCATTAATGAAATAGGTCTGTAGCTCTCCTTTTTAGTTGGGTCCTTTCCTGATTTTGGTATCAGGGTGATGTTTGCTTCATAGAATGTGTTGGGAAAGGGTCCTTCCTTCTCAATATTTTGGAATAGATTTTACAGTAGAGATACAAGCTGTTCGTTGAAGGTTTGATATAATTCTGGTGTGAAGGGCCTTTTATTTACTTTTTTTTTGGTTGGAAGTTTTTTTATTGTTTCTTTGATCTCAGTGCTTGATATTAGTCCATTTAAGAGATCTATTTCTTCTTGAATAAGACTAGGGAAAGGGTGTGATTCCAGGTAGTGGTCCATTTACTTCACATTGTTAAATTTCTGGGCATAGAGTTTCTTTTAGTATTCAGAGATAATCCTTTTTATCTCGGTGATATCTGTTATTTTCCCTTTATCACTTCTGATTGAGGTTGTTAGAGATTTTACTTTTCTGTTTCTAGTTAATCTGGGCAAAGATTTATCAATATTATTTGTTTTTTCAAAGAACCAACTTTTTGTTTCATTAATTTTCTGAATGATTCTTTTGTTTTTGATTTCATTTAATTTTGGTTATTTATTTTCTTCTGCTAGGTTTGGGATTATATTATTCTTTTCTATTTCCTTTAGATGATTCATTAGGTTGCTGATGTGCTCTCTTTTGTGTTTTTCTGATGTAAGCATCTAGTAGTTTGATTTAATTCCCTCTTTGAGACTGCTTTTTCAGTATCCCACAGGTTTTGGTAACAGGTTTTAGCTACTTTGTTGTTATGTTTGAAGAATTTAACAATTTACCCCTTTATCTCTTCCTTGTCTCAAATGTCATTCAGTGTAAGGTTGTTTAATTTCCATGGCTTTGTGTGGGGATGAAAATTTTTATTGGAGTTGAGTTCCACTTTTATTGCCTTGTAGTCTGAGAAGATACCAGGTAAAATTTCAGTTCTTTTTAATTTTCTTGAGGTTTGATTTTTTTTTATTAAATCACAGCTATGTACATTAATGCGATTATGGGGTACTATGTGCTAATTTTATATATAATTTGAAATACTTTCATCAAACTGGTGACACAAATTACCAGAACCTCTGGGATACCACAAAGGCAGTCCTAAGAGAGAAATTTATAGCATTGCAAGCCTTCCTCAAGAGAATGGAAAGAGAGGAAGTTAAAAACTTAATGGGACATCTCAAGCAACTAGAAAAGGAAGAACATTCCAATCCCAAACCCAGCAGAAGAAAAGAAATAATCAAAATTAGAGCAGAATTAAATGAAATTGAAAACAAAAGGATTATTCAGCAGATCAACAAATCAAAAAGTTGGTTTACTGAAAAGGTCAATAAAGTAGATAAACTGTTGGCTAACCTAACCTGGAAAAAAAAAGAGTAAAATCTCTAATTTCATCAATCAGAAATGGTAAAGACGAAATAACAACAAACTCCTCAGAAATTCAAAAAATCTTACTGAATATTACAAGAAACTCTACTCTCAGAAATACGAAAATCTGAAGGAAATAGACTAATACTTGGAAGCATGCCACTTTCCTAGACTTAGCAAGAATGTAGCAGAAATGTTGAATAGGCCTATATAAAGTTCTAAAATAGCATCAACTATACCAAATCTCCCTAAGAAGAAATGCCCAGAAAAAGAAGACCTCACATCAGAATTCTCCCAAACATTTAATGTGGAACTAGTACCTATATTATTCAACCTTTTCCAAAATATAGAAAAAGACAGAATACTACCCAACACATTCTATGAAGCAAACATCACCTTGATCCCCAAACCAGGAAAAGACCCAACAAGAAAAGAAAATTATAGACCAATATCACTAAAGGATATTGATGCAAAAATATTCAATAAGATCCTAGCAAACAGAATCCAGCACCACATCAAACAAATTATACAC